>JACEGR010005180.1:0-76686 GCA_014170235.1 Listronotus bonariensis
GAAGTATATATTTATTATAGTAGGGGAGCCAAAATGCTAAATGTGTAGTTACTCGAGCGTCATAGAGACCTATTGGGTTGCAACGCATAGATGATAAGAAAAAATTGTTATATAAAGTATACCTTTTCATCGGTGCGTTAAGCGGCTAGACTTTTGAACATGTAAAAAAAAATACTGTTAGTATTTCGGCTTGTGGAAATGGTTCGAATCGTATTGAATTATATATTTTTCGATATCTTTGAATTATTTTCTTCAAGGTTAAAAATTATAACCCCCAAGAATGCCAAAATGACGTTTTTATTTACAACTTTCTAGCTCTTCGCTTTCTTTACGTTACTATCAAATTGTCAGATTAGTGGAATATACACTGTTTAGCATGTAACTAGCTCACCCTATCTTAATCTGACGCACTCGACAATTTCTGATGGATATATTTTTGTTTTTACGATCGCACCTGTATACGAGGGTCATATTTGGTGGAGGTATTTAATCAGGTACAAGCCATCCTTCGGTATATTAATCTGCCGCGTTGTAGTAACTTCCGAAATCCCCTCTTGGGCTCCCCAACCATTACTGTATTTAATTGATGTTGACAAAAACAACGAAAAAATTGAACCTTTTGCGAACCATTTTTATTAAAAAAAAAAAATGTTTTAATTTTTAAATTAACGTTAAATTTTTTTTTCTTAAGTAAGTTTTTATAATAACAGCTGCATATTTATTATTGAAAAAATATATTAAAAATAGTATAAAGTATATTTGATTAAACTTTTAGCTTAATCGAGCCATTTTTGTAAAATTTTTTCACTTTTCTTAAAAATTTTTGAGGATGTATTGTTTAGCCTAAAATTGTAAAAACCATTTTTACTCTTATAAACCAC
The DNA here is from genome assembly GCA_014170235.1 of Listronotus bonariensis. Lineage (NCBI taxonomy): Eukaryota > Metazoa > Arthropoda > Insecta > Coleoptera > Curculionidae > Listronotus > Listronotus bonariensis. The sequence goes on from JACEGR010005180.1 coordinate 882, forward strand.
CCGCCTTCGCCCCCTAACGCATTATTTTAGTCCAAAAGTATTTTCTTATATAGGTATAATGCACTTAACAAAACTATACCATTAGTTTGATGTAAAAAAAAAAAAATTCCAACTTTTTCTTCTGCTCTTCTGTCTGAGCTATTATGGGGTGTTAAAAGTTTAAAGAATATTGTTTTTTATAATAACTTATATACCAACTTAGATATTTCTAAAAACTTTGGGAGACATCTATGCATAGGGTTGCCATCCGTCCCAATATATCGGCACTGTCGCCATTATTAGGCCCTTTGTCTTGACGTCCCGATTTCATAGCGAAAAGTCCTTATTTAAGATATGAACCAAAATGTTTAGCTTATTATGAACCCCTTTATTAGAATTTCTAAAATATGTGACTACTAATTTGTAATTCCTTTACGTAATATTAATTTAGAGAGAATTGTTCACTAATGACAAGCCAGCGAAGCTACGAAAGGAAGTCGACTGTTAGCAGAATTTGTCGAAGCAATTTTGCAACATCAGTAAAACTTGAAAATGCCGATGAATTATATGAATACATTAGAACACAAAAAAATAGTGCACCCCCTCCCCTTCACCGCTAAACGTTAACATACTAGAAATCAAGGTGACCCGACACATAAAAAGAAAAAACATTCTACCAGTGTCGTTCATTAGGGGTTATGGGAAAATATTTTGTAAAAAAAAGAAAATAGAACGCCACTGCCTTTTCCTAAAGTAAAAACGTTTTTCTAAAATGTTTGTTTATTTTAAAACAAATTTATTTTTTAAATAAAGGTTTGCGATTTTGCCTAATAACCATTTCTTGGCATGTTCAACTTATTAATATTATTTTTTAAATTTATTTAAAGGGCAAAATTTAAAAAAAAGTTAATACATTTGTGTTGCAACTTCATATAGCGATAAGTAAATTAAACTAAGTCATAAACTGTACAGTTTACATGTGTTTTTATTTACTTAAGAATTAGATAGAAATATGACCATACCGAAAAATTATTTGTATTTATTTGGGCGAAAACCGTGCATTTAACAAAAAGTCAAGCTATAAAATTCGTTTAAAGCTGAAAGGGAAATAAAAAAGAATTGTATTTTGGAAAAATGCAATAGTCTACATTTTTTTTTCAATAAGTATTTTTAAAATCTTTTTTTTTTGCATGTAAAAAAGTCTTTTAACAAACAGGAGACGTCCTCCATATAAAAAAAAATGGTATAAAAGATATTATAACCCGTAGTATAAAAATTAAGAGGAAAGAGTTACTAAACACCTTGTAAATAATTCTGTATTAAAAAAAAAAACAAGGCTACGGCTACGATAACAAATGTCAAGCGGCGAGCAGAGAGCTACAAGTGTAAGGGCGTTATGCGGTTAAAAAGGTTATTTTAACATAAATATAAGAGAAAGCAGACCTTTATTTTGGCATAGTGCTTTTAAATCTTACGTTGTCCGCTTGCTGCTTGATGATGTAGCTATAGCCCAATAGTATAGGCAACTAAAAATACACAAAACTAACAATATTTTTTAAAACCTTTGGTAAATAAATAACTCATTCAAACTCGGAACCTGTGGCTTACGCGTGTCAAAACTTTTAAACCTGTAGCCATTAGAATCACTTAAATTTCTCTTTTAAATGGTAATATTATAATTGAAGAAATATGCAGTGTTTATGAATGTTTTACTTGGTAACTGTTTTCCTTTTTCTAAGAATTTTAAAGTTTGTTTTAGCTTAAATACATGGTACTTTATTTGGTAATATTTTAGTTTTAATTTTATAAAACAAAATTTTAATTAATAAAATAAAACCAAATAAATTTTTAAATTAAACCTTATTTAAAGACTAAATAAAAGTTTAATAAATGTTTACGTGCACACAGTTATTTTCTTTAAAATAGTAAAAGACAAAGCTGCATTCTTAGCAGATTCTTGCTTCAGGCAACCTCTTACTAAAATAAATTAATTTAAACTTTGCTGGAAATTTACTGCAAAAAAAACCTAGTAAGTTTAACTTAAACACAAGCAATTAAATAAGGTTATACGACAAAATGGACTTTTTTAAAATAAATTTCTATTAAGAAATAAATAACATTTAAAATATAGTACTAATATAAGACCAACTCTTTTTTGTGATATACAGTTTGTTTTAAAATCTGGAACAGATATTTTAAAGAACGCATTTTTATTGTCAAAATAAGACATTTTTTCTATAAATATATGTCATAAAATCCACCTCCTTTAAGCAATCGACAAAAACTCAAAATACTGAAAATAATATCAAACACTATATACTTAGTTATTTAGTTAAATTCAATAATACATTACACAGCTCTACAAAAAAAATGACCTGCCGAGTGCAGGGACCAGACCAGGGGCGGATCCAGAGGGGGCGCAGGGGACGCGCGCCCCCGGTGAGCCCTACAAAACTCATGGTAGTTGCCAGTTTTATCATGAAACTTTTGAAAATGTGGGAAAAATGGGAAAAAGTAAGAAATACGAAGTGGTTAAAATAGGAATAAACATGAAGTTTTATGTGCCTAATAATATGCTGTTTAAAAAGTCTTACAATTCCTGAGTATTTCTGGAGGTATCCGGAAAAAGAAACGAAAAATTTAAAATTTGTTTTTTTTTTTACTGGTCTCATTTATAATCGGATTTTAAAATTAATTTGAACTTTTACATAACCACTTTTTTTGCATAATTTAAGGATAAAATTTTATGTAAAATACGATATTTCGTTTTTGTGCGACCATCATCAATTAATTTTATTTTTTAAAATGCGGGCTTGATTTTCTAATATCAAAATGTTAAAGCCAATAGTATTTCGAATATACATTATGCTTTAACCATAATACAGGCCTGTGTTTTTTTAAATTTGGTTAAAATAATAAACTCTACATTTTAAATTAATACCTACATTAGTTTTAGTAAAAAAAATTATAACCTATACTTGCACAAATCATGAATTATTAAATGACTTACTAATAAAATAACAATTATTACACAGTGATTCCCAAAAATTTTTGGACACTACCGAAACTACCTTTTATATAGAACATATACATATAACTAGCTTTTGAATTCTTATTTCCTATGTTTAATTATTTGGTCTTATTCTCAATTAATTATTGATTAATTAAAACATGTTAAAAAATGTCAATTTATTCTTAGAAATGTTAATAAAAAACTTCGGGCACTTCTTTTACGACACAAAAATATTCGGACGGTTTAATAAAAGTCGATAAGAACTAAATAAATAATACTGATATTTTTTATGTGAGACCTGTTTTTGTAATTTTTTATTAAATTAGCAGTAGCTGGTTAAACTGTACTTAAAGCCACGTCCAAAATGGACGTTTCTCCCACAAAAAAATGTAACTTTTGAAAACACTGACTGTTGGTAATATTGTATCATTAAAAATGGAGATTCTTTGATTTTTTAACACGCTTTTATTAACTTGGGTTGTATGTATCTATCAATCTGGCTATGTAACGGAATCTTTGAGCCTAATTTTAACCAACTTCCAGCTATTCGATTTCTTTGAAACTTTGCACACGTATTAGGGACCCATGACAATGCAATAATCTGCAAACAGTATCCCTTTATCTTTTTTTAATCGCCAGGAAAAAAATTCCATTATATTATAAAAACAACACCTAGGATGCCATCTGTTGGAAAAATTTCAAACTTTGCTATTAAATGAAGAAGAAATTTTTAGTGGATTGCAAAATGTTGGCAACGGTCCAAACATTGCCTGGATTGCCATCTGTTGGCAAAATTTGAAACTTTGCTACTTAATGAAGAAGAAATTTTTAGTGAGTTGCAATCTTTTGCAAATTTTAAAATTTGCTACCATTGTCATTTCATAGGGGGCTGGTTATTTTCTTTTTGCTGCTTAATTAAATAGTATGTTCTAATTTACTGTTATATTAAGAATTTTGTGCAATATAACGAACTAAAAAATGAAAAATAATTAATAGTTTAAAAAAACTAAAAAAACACGCTTTTATATGCAACCGAACTAAAAATTAAAAATAATTTTTCATTAAAAAAAATATTTTCACTTCATAGTAAAAAGCGTGGGGTGCATTTTACTATTTTTTCATAACTTTTCCATCATAGATATTGGCAAAATATAATAATTATAACATTTAATATATTAAGCACCCTACGCTTTTTACTATGAAGTGAAAATATTTTTTTAATGAAAAATTATTTTTAATTTTTAGTTCGGTTGCATAAAAGCGTGTTTTTTAGTTTTTTTAAACTATTAGTTATTTATTTTTTGCTTAAGTAAGAGTACTACACTTTATGACATAGAGTAGCGTTATAAAAAATATAGCAAGGATCCTTTCATAAATAGCAGACTGGTCGTCAAAAATTGTTGAATGAAAGAGACCTAGTGGATTAATTATAATAAAAGCTCATCAAAACCCTAAAATTAGTGGCTCAAAACTCAAAACTTTTTTAAAACCATTATCGCAAAGTAGTTAGTAGCAAAACTATCCGTCACTACATCTGAAAGAATGGATATAATTGCCAAGTAGCTAGAAAGAAGCTCGAGATTAATTAAAAATTAAAAAGCAAAAATATTAAATTTCCATTTAATTTATAATCAGATAGACGTCAAATGGTGTGAAGAAGAGAAAACAAGAAGCTAAAAAGACAAAATACCTGTTCAATTGCTAAACACGGAGCTGGCCCTGTCATAATGTAGGAGTGTTTTTCATTAATAGGTGTGAGTAAATTGGTTTTTATTGACGGAATAATAAAAAAACATATTTATTTATACATCTTAAGACAAAACCTAAGAAAAAGTGCAGAGAATATGGACATGTTGGCTTTATTTAATTATTTAAACTCTATAAATACAATGACCTTAGCGTAGTACAGGTATTGGTATTGGGTAGCAAATTGTCATTTTATAATTGCCCAAAAGAAATTAAAATCCCTCTTAAGTCCTCAGACCACAACCCTACTGGAAGGCCTGACATTATTGTAAAATTCAAATTAAAAAAAAAACATGAAATATTAAATACCGAAATATTTAAAAGTAAGTTGTAAAGAAAATACAATAAAATTGACCTTAATTATTAAAAATAATAGTTTATTTAGTTTTATCTATGCGGAGACGTTTACAAGAAGTGGGTAAAAAACAAGGGGGTCATACTAAATATTATTTATTGTTTATTCAAATTAATTTTAATTTTCACGTCCGAATATTTTTGTGACTAAAAGATTAGTGTTTTGCAATTTACTATTTTATATTGACCATACTGTTTTTTATTAAATATTCAAATGCCTAGTTGTTAACTTATTTCTTTAAATAAATTATTAACTTTTAATTAAAAGTTTCTGTGTTTTTTATTATCCAAATCTACGTAAGTATTGTGTCCGAATATTTGTGGGAGCCACTGTAAGTCGTATTAAATTTGTATATTGTACTAGTATTTGTAAAAACAGTACAAAAACACTAATATTTAAAATATTTGATGTCTTTAATTTGTTTTTAAGTTTTTAAAATTGTCATTAAACTTTTAAACAACCTTTAAATGTAAATAATACTACAATTATAATAATTCTACAACTTACTTTTATACCGAAATAGATATCCACCCTTTATTTGTTTCTTCTTATTGGCATCTGAAAATAAAAGATCCAAATAAATAATGGTGATTAAAAATGTTCTAAGATATTAGGTTTGTTTTAAAATAACTAACCCTACTTTAGTATACAATAAGAGGTTATAGTAAGGCAGCTAAAGAGGGAATTTTGCTCGTTACTCCAGCGCATAAAAAAATTATATGGGGGAAACCTTTTATCCTCTAATGTGCCCCTACCATACAGAATGTTTCACCGGAAATTGCTGCAATTGATTTTTTAAAAGGTAGGCTTTGGATTTTTTATTTCAATATTTGGTAACATTATAAAGTCAGTGGAGGACATACAATTTGACAGCTCTACCACTTCCGGATATATTGAAAGTTAATGTTAAGTTCCCTATTTTATATGGAACACCTTAAATATTATTAATTTTTTAGATTTTGCGTAAAATTCTAAAAATAATTTAGATATGATGTTCCATACCCAAGTCCAATCATTTTTGACTTCTTTAAAATTTTATGTCAAAAATAACATTTGTAAGCCATTAGATGATCATCAATTTCTTCTAAACAAAAGGCTTTGATATAAGTTAGGGTTAAATTCATCGTCGAAAAATAAGTTCTTTAGAAGACTGTATTGTAATTTCAAATTAATTAATACAGAGTGGTTAAATATAATCGTTAAAAACTAAAGCAACAAAAACCTTTAAATTTATTTTTTTTCAAATAAAATCCTCTAATCTTTTTTCCTTATCCTATTTAGCGTTAAAAATAATTATATTCCAGAAGCTATAAGTTAAAAAAAATTCCTACAAAATAACCCTTATTTTTAATTCTTAATAGGATATGGTAAAAGAAGAGAGGGTTTTTATTTGAAAAGATTGACTTGTAAGGTTTTTGTCGTCATAATTTGTAAAGATTATTTTTGACCACTCTGCATTAATTATTTGTAAAAATATCACTATAGTCTACTAAAAAGTTCTTGTACAAGGACCTCAACCCCAATTCATTTTAAAGGCTTTTGTTTAGAAAAAGTAATGGTTATGTTATGGCTTGCAAACGTCATTTTTGATATAAAATTCAAAATAAGTCGAAAACGGTTGAACTTAGGTATGGAACACTATACATAGGTTGTGTTTAAAATTTTAGGCAAAATCTAAAAAATAAATAATATATAGGGTGTTCCATTTAAAATAAGGAAGTTTACAACTGTCAAATAAATTTAGTTGTATGTCCCTCAGTGACTTTAAAATGTTACTAAATTTTTAAATGAGTGGTAAGTAACCAAACTTATTAAAACTCCATTGGATTTTAGAATAACCGGCGGAATCGCCGGACCTTAATCCTATTAAAAGTATTTGGGAGCAATTAAAGAAAGCTATTTAAGCTGCTGAACCAAGCAATGCCAATGAATTTTGGGAAATTTACCAAACATCATGCCAATCTATTCCTCTTGCCACATGTTAAAAACAAGTTGAATTCATGGCCCGCAGATGCCAAGCAGTGATCAAATATAAAGCTCAAGCTACAAAGTACGTTATGGGACAAAGTTCTCTTTTACTAAAATATGTTTGAACAAACATTTTTTTAATTCACTGCTATTTTATTGCACACCACTGTACATACATATACATTATACATATTTATACATCTACATACATATTTATTATATATTTTGTACATAAATAAAATAATCTAATCATATAAGGATTTGTTTACAACTTTGCAACGTACCCATTATTAATAAATTACTAATAATGCTTTTTACATCACTTGAGTATAAAGAATTTTTAGGTTTAAAAATAAAAATCTGCTTACTTCTTTATTAAAAATGTAGAGAAAGTCACCTGCACCTTTGCATTTTTAACTCTTTGGGGAGCACGAAAACCAAGAAATAAACGCCCTAGTGGAACGGATATTTTTTATTTTTAGGAATGCACGTATATTAATATCTAACATTTTAAATGAGGTATAAAAAAAGGTTTATGTATATTACCTTTAGTTTTATTAAATCGTCGGTATAAGAGTTAAAATTAACTAAGTAACAATTTTATATTTTAAGAGATGTTAGAATTTTATATAAAATTTGCTTTAAAAAGAAATCCTTTGGTAATATGTTTTATATTGCTATCAATAGTAATGGATTCTACAGAGTTGCTTCTAATTTTTATAAAATATATCCCAAAAACGTCAAAAATATCAATTTTTCGTACTTAGTAAATTTTACCTCTTTTGTGTTGTTTACCATGTATTACCTAAATAAAATATCGTTTCTCGACTTTTTGCATCAAAAAACTCACTAAGTGACACATACGGAACATTATTTACGATTTAAGTTACTTGAGGAGTTTTACCAGTTTTTCTTGCACTTAAGGACTTTTGGAAGTCAAAAATGGCAGTTTTGAGTTGTTCATATGATGGAACTATTATCGCAAAGTAACTTGGGTATGCTTAACTTATTTTTTAATATAATGCTACTTAGTGACTTTATCCTCTATACCGAGGAAATTACCTTTAATAAAAGTGGTACATTTTTCATACCACCAAGCCGAAAGCGAAAAAAAGACATGTCAACTTATAAAAAAAAAAACAAGCAAATAAATAATTTACTTATAAATAGCTAAAAATATTAAAAAAAGTGGGATTTAGAATACCCCTTATCAAATCTGACAAGCCATAGTTTTCTGTAAATACAGGGTGTAATTTATTTGATGACTTAAAAATACAGAGTATGATTCCTAAGCTTATTTTAGAAAGAAAAGTTCATATAAACATATTATAATGTCCTAAACGTCTTAACTTTTTAAAATACAGGGTGTTTAAATTTTCACAAGACAAAAAAATGGAAAACACTTAATTTAGTAAAAACTGTTGTACTGGATATAAACCTTATTTAAATAAATATTTATTGTTTTTGTCATATAATTGCTAATTTAAAATAATTATAAAACCTTATTTTTAAAATAAAAAGATCCTGCAATGCTTCTTATAAGATACGAAAAAGAATTAAGAAACACAAAAGCAGTATTTTTATTTGTTTAATCTAAAGAAATCACAAAAATTTTACACACATTTACACAGTCAGTGGCGTGCCGTTTTTTGTTAGAAATATTCCTTTAGTTGTCTCTAGAAACGCCACTGGACTTAATAAATGTAATTAAATTAGTGATAAATTACCCCCTTAATGTATTAGTAATATTGCCTAATTAAAACAAAATTGGGTAAAGAATAGTTAGGATATTTTAAAAAATAGATTTTTTTTGAAATTTTTACACCCTGTATCTTAAAAGTTAAGACGTTTAAGACAGATGTTCATATAAACTTTTCTTTTTAAAAGAAGCTAAGGAATAAAACCCTGTATTTTTAGCTATCAATTAAATTTCACCCTGTATAGGTGGAGGAGTCGATTCCGAAACAGTGGATCATACCAGAGACTCTTAGTTTTTTATGTTATTCTAGAGCCGTACAATTCTCTAATGTATTTTTTTGTGCTTTCGAAAGCAACAAAATAACATCTAAATCGAATAAATTATTTTAGTATTTTAGGACGCAGTAATATACATAGGTTTAAGCTGTAATTCTTCACCAATATCTTAGATACCTTAGAATCAATATAGAAATTTATGGGTTCTTCTTTTAAGAGTTGGGTTGAATTGAAATCTCTACTCAGTATTCTGAATAGTATTCAGAATACATTGGGCCGATCTTTGAATAGTATTAGAATACATTGGTGTGTTTAGTATTAGGCAGAATACTTTTTGATCAGTATTTGGAATTCTCTATTGATATAGTTTTTAAGTATTCGACGAATACTTTTTTAAAGTAGGTATTCGAATACCAGCGTACCGATCGAATACCAAAATGTGGATAGCAGTATTCGAATACCGATTTCGGTATTAATAAATACTAAGTATTAATTTTTTTTAGGTATTTACATATTCGGTATTGGAATACTTTCTGTTTCCGGTATTCTTATTTGTATACGAATATCGATTTTGAGTATTCGACCCAACTCTGTTTTCTTTTTATGCCAATGTTTTATCTTCATATAAAACTTTTTAATATTTATATAAATAAATTGAAAACAATAATTTATTGTCTGTTAATAATAATTCTTTTTTTTTATATTAAAAAAAATAAAGTAGTGGTGATAATAAAAGGTACTACCTAATAAAAGCATTTTATAAATAATATATAATTATCTGTTTTAGCAAAATTAGATAAGAAACTAACTAAGTAGCCTATTTTACTAAAGTAAAACAAAATATACAATTATTTTTGGATGGTCTTCTTGTACTTCTTGAGTACACGCCTGGAAAGAATGGGACCGCTTCGGTCCTGGTCCCGGGGTATACGAGCTGACGCTGTTCAGCCCTATTGACCCTATGAACTGGCCGGTCGCCTGAAACAAAATAAAAGAAAAACTCCCCAAAAACCCAAAGAAATTCTAATTAAAAAACAGGCGTGTACTCAACAAGAAGACCATCCAAAAAATGAATCCGCCTAACCAATATAGAGCATATTATATACAATTATTTTCATTTTTTTATTAATATTTTAAGCATTAAAATACGCTGGGAAAATTGCTGAAAAATGCTGTTCTTATTAACCCATTTTTGCTAAAAATATCCTTAAAGCCTGTTAACATAGAGCACCCTGTCCGCGATTTGAACAAGTTTTTTACAAAATATACAGTAGTTTTCCTAAAAAAAAATAAAACTTGCATCCATATTTTGTACCACCGCCGCGCCGGCGCCGCTGAACAGCATGAAAATAGGGGTTTCAAAGTGTGTACTACTGCGGCTCAAAAGGTTAAAAGGTGCTAAAGGTCTAGAAAACGAAAATTAAAGGTATTTTGAGGATTTTTTTTACAAAAAAACGATATTAAAACACTTTAGGCTTATCATTGTGTCCCAGGATAGGTGTTACAAGAGAAAAAATGGACTATAAATTTTGGAATTTTTAAATGTTTTTTGGAAAACTGGTCGCATGGTCTAGAACTAATAAATAAAAAAACTTTTATTGGTAATATACAGGGCAAGTTATAACTAAAAATATGAAAAAGGACCAAGAGTAAAGTACCTTTATTTTTATAATTAGGACAAAATTGTATAAATAAATATTGTGTGTAGGAAATTAAATTTTATTTTCAAATTTTAAGTTAAAGAATTAAAGTAAAAAAAAAATTGAAATATTTTACATTATGCATTAACAGTTATTAAAATATTTGGTTTAAACCACCGAATTTAAAAAAAAACTATATTTAAAATTCATAAATGAATTTTTAAATGTTGCTCCCTTTGGTCCATTATTTAAGTTGTAATACGTAATGTAAAAAATTGACAATAACATTTTTTTACTCTTATGCTTTAACTTAAAATTTTGACAGAAAATTCAATTTACTACAACATTTACTAATACAATATTGTTATATTTTCAAAAATAAAAGTAATTAGCTCTTGAGCATTTTTCATAATTTTAGTTATAACTCGCACTGTATATAACCAATCGGAATAAAATTTTGTAATTATTAGTTTTGGACTATGCTACCAATTATCCCAAAATTTCGTTTTAAAATTTATAAATTTTTGGTCTATATGTCCTCTTGTAACACTTATTCTGGGACACACTGTATACAAAAAAATAATAAAATGTTTTTTAATTTAAAATTTTAATAATTTTAAATACGTCGACCTACCGGACAAATTAGACTTAGACGATTTTGTTTATTTTGATTATTTTATTTATCTGAAAGATAAAAAAATATATTAATCAGCCTAACCAATTTTTAGTATTTCAAGATCAAAACAGCGTCAATTTTTTTAGTATGGAACATATCTACAGTCCTACTGATTATTACTTTTTTGGCTAATAAAAATACCAAATTGGACAACATCGTCCAGGTTCTATTTTCGGGAGGGTTGTATTTTTTAATTAAAAAACTAAAAACAAAAACAGATCTTTAGAGTTTCATGATCGAAACAGCTTCAATTTTTTGTTATTTATTATTTCTAGTATAGAACATACTTACGGTCCTACTGATTATTCTTTTTTTTGGCTAATAAAAGAACCAAATTAGACAACATCGTCAAGGACCTATTTTTGGGAGGGTTATATTTTTTTATTGAAAAACAAAAACCTGTCTTTAAAGTTTCAAGATCAAAACAGCGTCAATTTTTTGCTATTATTCTATTATGGAACATGGCTATATTCATACTGATATATATATTTTTTGGCTAATAAAAGAATTAAATTAGACAACATCGTCAAGGACCTTATTTTGGGAGGGTTATATTTTTTTATTGAAAAGCAAAGCCTGTCTTTAAAGTTTCAAGATCAAAAAACAGCGTCGAATTTTGCTATTATTCTATTATGGAACATGGCTATATTCATACTGATATATATATATTTTTTGGCTAATAAAAGAATTAAATTAGACAACATCCTCCAGGTCCTATTTTTAGAAGGACTCAGGTTCAGAAGGTCATTATTAAAATCAAGATTTTTTTGTATGTAAAACATAGTTATACGTCTTAAAAGTTAATTTTTTTTTCAAGTAAAACACTTTCTTAAAAACCTTAAACTTTCGAGATCCAGACCACCGGAACCCCTTAAAGTATGTCATTGGACTACCTTTTTGTTTATTTGAAATAAAAGGTTATATGTAGTGTTTTAAGAGACGGTTGTGTGTAGCTATATACCCCTTTTGTTAACAAAATGTTATCACCTTATCCTATAATATACAGAGGCCCAAAAAGTATTACCATTTTAAGCATAAAAGGACTAAAGGTAGCTTCGTATACATTTTACAATATAATTATGAGCAGAAATCATACTTAATTTTGTAAAAACATTTTTATTATTATAATTTTTTAATATCTAAAGATCTAAAGTAAAATTAAAACTTTGACATCCAGAATCTTGCCAACGATCAACTTTTTGAAAGCTTGTTTTATCTTTTAATTAATACAAAAAAGTGACTATTTAAAACGTTTCCTGAGTCGCCTTTGTTCTGATCCAAGCTGTAATAGCATTTAAAGTTTTCTAAATATTTTAAAAGAACTGTGGTTATATCAAAACCAATTTACTTTTGTTTTTTTACTAATAAAAATTTAACTTAAGTTTTAGTTTCTTACGGATTTACTAAACAGTTAAAAAAATAAATATTAAGATTAAAAAATAATAATTATTTAATACAAAAAAATTGTAAATAAAAACATTCTTAAGTAGCCTTTATTTTGATTCAATTTTCACTAGCATTTAAAGTTTGCTGAATATTAAAAAAACTGGAGTAGAAATATTAAAATCAATGTACTTTTGTTTTAATACCCAAAAACATTTTTACTTTAGCTTTAATTTTTTTACCAATCTGCCAAAAATTCAACAAAATTAAGATAAAATGGAGAATATGAATTATTTAATACAAGAAAATTGTTAATGAAAACGTATCTTAAGCCGCCTTCATTCTGATCCGATCTGATTTATTATTTAGACTTTGCTGAATATTTTAAAGAACTGTATCAAAACCAATTTACTTTTGTTCTATTTACTAAAAAAATATTTACTTCATTTTCAATTCCTTACCAATTTACCAAGAAGTCGACGAAAATGAATATAAAATAGAGATTATCGATTTCGGGAACCAATTGGGAAGAAGCAGCATAAAAGTCTCATGAATAAAATGATTCTGTAAAAGGCCTTTAAAATTGAGTGCCAAATTTATAATAAAAATGGCCCTGAATTTTTTTATAATATTGGTATCAGTAAGCTTTAATGGAGGGAAGTAACTGATTATTAAAACGCCAATAAACCAATGTATACATACAGGGCATTTCAATTAAAACGAGCCACCACCTATATATTTGTTATTTGTACACTTATATGTAAAAAATCCTGAAACACATTTTTATTATTAGGGGCAAAGGGGTAATGGTATTAAAGATGCGAATTCGTACATATTTATTATTATAATATTATATTATTGTATAAAATATTGTAACTAAATAATTTTTAGTAGCGATAACACATAATTGTATTTTTTAATAATTTTATGACAGTAGATCTACGTTTTCGTATAACAAATAGCAAGTTATCGAAAATAGAGAATAAAGGTGTGTCTATTTGTTGCAAATTTGTTGTTAAATGTTAAAATAAAGGTTTTTTGACAAAATATCTATGCTAACTTTACACCCGTTTTTTAAGTTAAAATTTAATCTAAAAATTTGTACACAGTGTAAAGTCAGCAACCAAATAGAAACCAAAAGTCGGGGAAGACTGAAGGTCGGCTAACTTATAAGTCAGCCGCGCCAGCTTTTCAGCCGATGTTTCCAAATAAAATTTAAATTTAAAATTTGTTTTTGCTCACAAAATTGTTTATCTAAGTTAATAGAGACAACAACAAATAGAAACCAGAAGTCAGGGAAGATTTCCAGATCGGTTTTAGGATAAACTGGTTAGGCCAGCTTTACAGCCGATTTTTCAGAATTTATTTTTAATTAAAAATTTGTTTCTGCTCATAAAATTGTTTATTTAACTGAGTAGCATATAGAGTAAGCAACAAATAGAAACCGGAAGTCGAGAAACATTGCAGATTGGTTTGATGATCAATTGGTTACGCGAGCTTTACAACCGATTTTTCCAGGTAAAATTCCACCTAAAAATTTGTTGCTGCTCACGAAATAGTTTATCTAAGAGTATAGAGTCAGCTACCACTACCACATATTGATTAGTTTTTGACAAAACATTGTAAGCGACTTACGTCAAATTGTAAAAGAACTCATTTTTTCTTTTCATTGCGTTATTTTAAAAACAAAGTTGGTGATTTTCTTGTATACCGGGTGACCACGAAATAACTAGCAGGCCTGACATTTTCTTGAGAAGTGTTACACGATTTTTAAATTTTTGGTCAGATGTATGGTTAAATAGGATGCAGATTTTTGATGGATAAGATTTTATGTGGCACATCCGGTTTAACCGGAAGTGCTCTTAATTTTTCCATTTTAAAGAGAACACCCCTATATTTTTTTTTTTTAATCAACTTTACAGGCAATTTTAAGAAAATACATGTACCACGTGTTATACCTATCTTTATTTGTTTCTGAGAAAATCTCATGTTAGCCGCCATCGCCATTTTTATCGATTTGTAAAAAACACACAAATGCTTAAGAAAGGCTAATACGATTTCTTACACATATTTAATCAGCCCTTTATCCAATTATCGTAAAAATACATTTTTCGGTTTTACCGGAAGTGCCACAGAATTGGACTTTTCGCACTAAAAACTTTATTAATTTAAATGAAAAGCACTACATTACGCTTTTAATTTTAACTTAACAACTTTTTCTTCTATTTTTGTTAATTATATTCTACGTCTAAACCTTATAGTTTTTAAAATATTATTAGTTAAACACTAGGCTGCCTTGAAAATAGCAAAGAAAAAAATGATTTTTAACGTTTTACTGTTAATAACTTAAAAACTATAGGGTTTGGGGATAGGATATAATAAACAAGAAAGATTGGGAAGGCGTTAGGTTTAAATTTATAGTAGTGGTTTCCATTTGAATTTTCTTTACTGCCGAAAGTCAATTTTTGTGGCACTTCCGGTAACACCGAAAATTGTATTTTTACGGTGATAGAATATAAAGTTCATTAAACATTTGTAAAAAAACGCATTAGCCCTTTAATACCATCATTTGTGTTTTTGACAAATCGATAAAAATGGCGATTATTATGACAATTTTAAACGCAATTTTCTCAAAACTAATAATAAGAGTTATGGCATGTGGTACACGTAATTTCTTGGAATTGCCTGTAAAATTGATTTTTAAAATATTATATTCCGGTTAAACCGAATGTACCACATAAAACCTGAAACGTCAAAAATATACATCCCTGTCCAATTATATTTCCCACTAAAATTTTTAAAATCATAGGAAAATAACAGACTTCATAGTAATCTCGTGGGCACCTGGTATACATTAGTGCACGGCTTTATTTTAGTTCTCGGTTTTTGTTTTTAAAATAAAGCAATAAGAAGAAACATATTTTCTTGTAAAACTTGACGTAAATCTCTTACGATGTTTTGCCAAAAACCTATCGATATTCCTATAAAAAAATATTTTAAAAAAATAATATCGTCTTTTTTTTGCCGCGTCACTTTGTATTCTATTTTTTCAACCTAGTTAACTACACTAACGAAAAAATTAAAGGATACAAAAAACACTCCAAATTTTTTGACGTTTTTCAAGTTTGGCTATATTTTGCCCGAAAATTATCGTAGTGAAATTAAAAAAAAGTCTTTTAAAGCTTGAAGTTTTTAGTTTGAACATCCTACAGTGAAAATAAATTAAACAACTTCTACCGCGTAATCTTAATAAATACCGAAAAAAATCGGTTTATTTTTTTGGTCTAAACACTTCGAAAAAAAAACTTAACCACTATTTAATAATAATAATGTTTAACCCAATGTTACAAAAAGTTTTAAAGTTTTTATGCATTTTTATTATTAAAAGTCTTTAAGTTTATAGGAAAAAATAAAAATTTGGAGCCATTAATTTTTTTTTAAATCCAGAAATATTTCAATTTTTTTTTAATTTTTCATTTTTTTTAAATTTCTGCTTCCTAATTCAAGACTTTTATCAATAATATTGCATAAAAAACTTTTAAACTTTTTGTTCCGTTGTGATCATTTAAAGTCAAAATCGTGATCCTTTCATTCTTTCTCAAAAGTTCGATCGAATGAAACAAAAAACCGTCTTAATGGATTGAATAGAAACTTTATGGAGTTTTTTGGTCATATTAAACTGTTAAACGCATACTTAGCATTACTGGTTTTCTCGAATATTTTTATTTGCCGCCTAATTATACCAACAGCCACAAAAGAGCCAATTATATTTATTGATTTTTAAAATTACCGTAAAAAATAAACAAATATTTTTACACCATAGATAATTATTGTAAAGTATTTATTTAAGAATTTAAAACCCTTCTTAATTTTTTTGTGCCATAAGCGATTGCTGAGATATTGATGGTTAAAGAAAAAAGGTCCCTTTTTTGTTCAAAGTTCAATATCTCAGGCAGAAGTGGTCGTTTTGAACTTTGGAAAAAGAAAATTAAAGCTGAATAAACAAGATTTTACTATCCATAAAGTGGTTAAGTTAAAAAAAAATCCAAGTTTTAAGACCAAAAACAGAACTTAAAAAATTTGAAAAAAAAAAAAATTCGGTATTCATTAGGGATTGCGCTTAGACTTTACTTAAAAATGTTTTTCACTGTAAAACCTTAAAACTAGAAACTTTAAACTTTTAAATGTTTTTTTTTTTAAATTTCAGTACGATAACTTTTAAGCAAAATATAGCCACTTGAAAAACATCAAAAGATTTGGAGTTTTTTGTATCCTTTAATTTTTTCCGCTAGTGTATAAACAATCTGCGATGCAACAAAAACCCAGTTTATTCGTCCTGAAAACGCAGCTTGTCCCAATTTCCGGCATTGACTCCAGGTAAAATGGGCATTGCGCACTTTCCGTTAACAAGGTTGATAACCCAAAAGGCCGCCAACAGCCTCTGTTCAGGCTTGATGAAAACGCAGCACTTTTCCAATATGCAGGAACTGGTGCATCGCTGGATAAAGTAATATGGGCCATTTCATTTTTTATTCTTCATAGTTGTTTAAAAATTTTTTTAGACTGGGAATTAAAATTATTATTATACAGTATGTCCAAGGATGGACCAAAAAAGTAATACCTTATAAAAAATTTTGCTTTGTCTAAAATCCTCGTAGCTTTAATAAAAATGCCCCGTGATATACAAGGTGCTTAAAAATCGCCAAAATAAGATTTTAAAAAATTAAATTAAATAACAGGAAAAATATCATTTTGACACTACTGGATTAATAGGAATTAAAAAGTAATTAAAAGATATATATAATAGGTAAGTACGTAATAATTGTCTTGGATAAAAACTTTAAAAAATGAACCGATTTCAAATAAATTGGTAAAACTCATTAAAAGGTAAAAAAAAGACGTTGCGTCATAGCATATAGCATTGTTTGTATATATATAGGCTGTTACAAATTCGAGGAACACCATTAGATTTCGAAAACGGTAAGAGATACAGGGTTAGTTAAATTGCGCATTTTTATGCTTAACAATATTTTGTTTTACCAATTTAAATATTTGCAGCTGTTCCAGAATTATGCGGTAAACAGCGAAATTTGCAGAAACAGTTTGTTAATGCTTTTTGGTTTATTTAAAGATATTTTAAACTAACGAGACATTAACACTGAAACTTTTTCTGTACTATAAAATAATGTCAATAGATTTAAAATCCGAAGTTTCGTCTTTTAAGCCACTATTATCACCTTTGTTTTTTTTAATGGACGAAATATTCAGTTTTTAACTTAATACACTCGTATTTTAATTATAAATACATACGATATATCACAGTTTACATTTATGCGACGTTTCGAACAAAATAACCACGGATCTACTATTTTTCCATTAAAAATTACGTTTTTATTCCAAACAATTTTGAAAATTTTCATTTAAAAGTAAGTATGCATTACTACTTATTCTTATTCCTTTTAATTATTTGTTTATTTATATTTAACTAATTAGCTACTAGGAATTAAGGTAATTTACATACCTTTACTTATACGTAATAAAATAAAGCATATAATTTAATCAAACACCTCTATCAACTTTATTGTAGCCTGCCATAAAACATGCTTGCATATTTACCTGCAAACGAACATTTTTTAAACGTTTGGGTTAAAATCGTTTTTGTAATGGCGAAATGGTGAATGATGATGGTGTTTTCGGTTCGAAACGTCGCATAAATGTAAATTGTGATATATCGTTGGTTTTAAAAATTAAATTACGAGTATACTAAGTTTAAAGCCAAATATTCCGCCCATTTAAAAACACAAAGTTGATGATGGTGGCTCAAAGACGAAACGTCGGATCTTAAATTTAGTGACATCATTGTATAGAGCAGAAAACGTGGCAATGTTATTGCATCGTTAGTTTTAAAATATCTTTTCAAATAAACCGAGAAAAACTAAACACTGTTTCGCAAAATTTTGGTTTTTGCCGGATAATCCCGAAACGGCTGCAAATTTTTAATTTTTAAAACGGAATATTGTTAAGCATAAAAATGACCAACTTTGCCCCAATTTAACCAACCCTGTATCTCTTATCGTTTCCGAGATCCTAATGGTGTTTTTTGAATTTGTAACAGCCTGTATATATGTTTTGTTTATTAAGGTATTAACATCGAGTAGTTGAGCACATGTGTTATTACCCGACTTCTTAACTATTTAGTGATTTTTATTAATTTTTTGAAGTCGGTTTAATTTTTTCACTATGCACTCTTTCAAATAAAAATAATTTTTAAAATCGGTCCACAAACGCCTTTTTTATAGTTAGGCGGCTGTTAAGTATACCGCAGTTTTTCAGGTTAAGAGATTTAAATAAAATATCGATGATTTAAATTAAATAAAATAAAAATTGGATTTTATTTACTAATACGACATTTTGTACATATAACAATACACAATTTGTATTACATTGGTCTTATTATTATATACCTAGTTATGTTGTCCAAAATAATTTTTAATGCATTTGACGGTATTTTTAATATTTGTCTGCAAAAACTCCTTCTTAAGTTGTTTTTTAGTGTCTAGTATTAAAAATAAAATAAATAAAAATGAAAGAGTACAATTTTTTTAATTTTTTAGATGGATATTTATTTTGAATTAACTTTAAAATTTTGAGAATATATTCTTTAAATCTTAAACAATAAGATAAGCAAAAATTACAAACCCTTAGCCCGCCCTTAAGTTTATATTTTATATGTAAATGGCAAGGAATTTTATGAGGCAAATCTTTGAACGTCATTTTCTCAAAAGTTATAAAAATGCACAGACGGTGTTTTTCCATTGGACGGCAGTACACATAAGATTAAAATAAAAATGTCTTTATACAAAATTTCTTCCATCACATAATTGTGTCAGTGTCTACGAGGTTTGGTAAAAAAAAGTAGTTCCGACCAACCAAAAAGTGGGTACATGTGTTTAGTTTTAATTGATTAAAAAGTGGTATCAAAAATGTGAAAAAGATATTCATAAAAATTGCAAAATATAAAGCACAATTTATTTTCAAATAACAGTCAAAATTTAACTTTGTACAATAAATGATACATTTAATAATTATTATAAGTTGTAAAAGACAAATCTTAATCAAGAGTTTATATGAAGTATTATAAAAAAATATACTTAACCTATTGAACTAATGTATAAACTTAAAATTATAACCGCTATAAAAGAAAAATAAACATATATTTTTTTTTTATAAATAACAACTTATTTTCATATAGAAATAATAAATAAAAAAATAATTTTAGACACAAATGGTGACAAATAGTTTAAAAACAATATATTTTTCTCTGTCGGGCGGTCATAGGCACCAAACTTATTAAAAACTTTGTTTCGGTCATTTTTGTAAACTTTTAACATGGATGTAAATGGTAAATGAAAATTTTTTAAATTCGGTGTAAACTAAAGTATATATTAACCTTAAAACATAAAAATCCCAATCATACCCTAAAACCTTGTTGGACTGTGGTGACGCAACGGTTTGAAAACCTACATTTTCTTGATTCTCATATTTATATCGTCATTTTTGAATATGGTTTGAACCACTTCGACGAATACGGTTAGCAAGAAGATTTGACTTTAAGTCTCGGTACACCCACGGTTCGAACAATTATTTTTTTCATGCATTTTTAATGAATGAAATTGTTAGCATGTTAAATATTTAACCGGTCCGTGAGTATCCCGAGATCTGAGCGTCTAGTGTGCTTTGACCATTATGATATTTGGCATATCTATTAGTACTTTGCTTCAGGTTGTGATCGTATGTCGTATGGGTATTTATTTTTACGGGATTAGAATAAAAAAATAATTTTATTTTTGTTCAACATAATTGATTGTTCCCTCATTAAAAATATTTTATTATTTTTTCCATAATTAGCTATTGTTTATCCAAAGTAATTATTTTCCAAGTTGCGTATATTATTTTTATTTGACTGATATTACCATATTTTATTTATTATTTTGCAGAATACCTAAAACAACAGATTTGCTGTGTGGTAAAAATTTAAGTAACACAGACGATCAACATTGTATTTTTATTAAAACTTAAATTTTGGTTTAAAATATCATTTTACTTTTTGGTATTTAAGAATTATTATAGCTTTTAATATAAAATTTTATAACCAAACCTTGCATTTGCTTTCAATATAAATGAGCCGTGAAAAGTAATTTGAACTCTTCATTGTGACGTTAACGCTTGACTGATTTTTATTTCAGGGGGCTTCTTATAAAGGAAAATATTGCAATATATTCAAGAAAGCGCTCCATAAAATATAAACGTAGGTGGTAAGATTAAATTTTATTATGCTAAGGTAAAAAGAACGATGTTCTTAAACATGAAGCGTTAAAATGCTTAAAAGGTTGGGTGTTGTTCTTAAATAAACTTAACTTTTTAAGTTAGCAATAAACAATTAAATGACTCGAAAGTATTAAATATAATTTTAGTAAACAAATCTTTAAGATATGCTATTTTTCCTATTATTAACCCTTAACTGGTATCGTCGGGTCATTTTGACCCGAGCGCGCAAATTTCTTTTAATAAGTCTTTAAAACGAACGCGAAATCACGACATCTCTCGTGACTTTGTCTAAGTTGTTTAGATGCGTAAGCCTGTTAAGAATCAGTCGGTTAAGAGAACTGTAAGTGGGTGGTTTTAACGTTTTGGGTCCATTTTGACCCGACGATACCATATACGTATATTTTTTTACGACTATGGATACGGTTGTGATTGACGGAAAACGGTACACAAGTGAAGAGGTACAGGCATTATTTTTAGACGATGATGATGGTGATATAAGTGACGCTAAAACTATAGACAGTAACCATGACAGTGATTCAGAATACGATATTCAGTGTGAGAACCCCATTCCAGAGAATACTAGGATCGAGGATCCAGGGCCTTCAACAGTGACCATAACGGACATCAGCGATCAGAATCCTGTACCTACAGTAGTGAACAGTGACGATGAAGAAACTGATATTTTTGATGGGCCATCAAGGTACATATATAGTAAAAATAGATACAAATGGTCCAAAATTCCACCAACTACGGGTAGAACACGAAGTCACAACATTATTGTGCATCTTCCTGGGCTAAAGGGTGCTGCAAGAAACTGTGTCGAAAAAACGCCGTATAGTTTCTGGAACCTATTAATTGATGATGATATTATTAACATAATTGTGGAGTGTACGAATGAAAAAATTAGCGAATTGTCATTCTCGTATGGTAATACAGCCTCTTTTGTTGAGCATACTGATTTCTTAGAAATAAAAGCACTCTTTGGACTACTATATCTTACATCGGTATTTAAATCTAATCACGAAGATGTTGAAGGACTATTTGCAAATGACGGTACAGGACGTGACATATTTCGTGCTACGATGTCAGTGAAACGATTTTTATTTTTATTAGCTGCCCTACGTTTTGACAGTGTGGCTACGAGGAATGAAAGACTTAATGACAAATTGCGATATATTAGTGAAGTTTTTAATAGATTTATAGAAAACTGCAAAAAGTGTTATATACCAGGAGATTGTCTAACTGTTGATGAGATGCTAGTTGGTTTTAGAGGTCGTTGTTCCTTTCGCGTCTATATAAAAAGCAAGCCTAACAAATATGGGTTGAAAGTTATGTGCCTCTGCGATTCTAAGACGCATTATTTGCTAAATGCTTTTATTTATGCAGGGAAAATGGAGGCACCTAATCCTCAGAAGCTTTCTGTTCCGACGTTATCTGTTTTAAATCTTATCGATCCGATTAAAAATACTGGAAGAAATATAACTGGTGATAATTGGTTTACCTCCATAGAACTGGTAGACAAATTACTTGCACAGAAGCTTACTTATGTTGGAACTGTACGTAAAAACAAAAAGGAGATTCCTTCCTATATAATTCCAGACAAAAAAGATGCACCGTAGTTCTGTCTAAATTTGTTTTTACTTCATCAAAAACAATGGTTTCTTCTGTAACAAAACAAAATAGGTATGTACTTCTTCTGTCCTCCATGCATCATGACAACAAAATAGACGATATTTCAAAGAAACCTGATATCGTGCACTTTTATAATTCTACCAAATCAAGTGTGGATAGCCTGGATCAAAAATGTTCTGCTTATAATACTGGTCGAAGAACAAGAAGGTGGCCATGTGCAATGTGGTATGCCATTATGAATATTGCCTCTGTAAATTCATTCACACTTTTTCAAGCTGGTACTGACAGTAACATGACAAGAAGACAGTTTACGCTTACTTTGGGAAGATCAATGCTTGAGGCACATATGCAACGCCGCTTAACGCAATCCAGACTTCCCAGGGAAATTCCGATAATAATTCGCAAAATACTTAAGCTTGATGATGAATCAGTTCCACCCACAACAGAGCCAAGAGTGGTGACACAACGTCAACAGGAGACTTCCAGAAAACGGCGCAGATGCTATATTTGTCCATCAAGTAAAGACAATAAATATTCAACTGTGTGTGATACATGTCAAAATCCCGTTTGTAAGAATCACAGCAATCAACTAATAAAATGTTTAAATTGCAAAAAGAATAATAGGCCATAAAAGGATCTTGCAGATTTTTTTGTTATTGTTTCAATCTAAATAATTTTTTACTATTTAAAAGAATGACCTTTTTTGCTTAAAACCAAACAATTTTTTTTTGATAAATATTTTTTTTTATTTTTGGGGTGTTTTTGTGGACACGTACATTTTTTGATGCGAAATTTAACTTTTTTACTTTTGTATAAAACATTTTTTTGTTAAGCTTTTGGAACTAGCTGTTTATTTAAAAATGTACTTACATAACAACATAGTAATAAATACATAAAAACTTTAATTTGCTTTGGTTGTTTTTTTATATACTTGATTTAAAAAGTCGGGTCAGATTTGACCCGAAGATACCATATACGAGTGCCAAAATGACGATACCAGTTAAGGGTTATATCTTAGATCCAAATTAGACTTTAACTGGATAAAAACTTTTTGGTGTCCAAAATAGAATTAAAGGAGAGTTATATGCCTTTGGTTAGTCCAAAAGAATATTCTGCGAACTGGAACAGATTTAATGACTGGCTTCGTTTTTGAAAAATCCGGAAATAATATCCTCAGCTCTACGAGAGAGAAAGAAAAGCCAAAGAGGATAAAGCTGGGCACCCTGGCGTGCCCAGTAGTTTATCGAATACCGTGTACATGTGGCAGTGTGTATATCCTACGACCAAGAGATCGATCAACACAAGAATTAAAGAACATGAAGCTAACTGCCGCCTGAGACAGACTGAAAAATCAGCCGTAGCGGAAGCACACTTTTTCAGGCACAAAGCACCACATAAAATTTGAAAAATACGCGGGTTCTTGCTAATACTTCATCCTACCATGCCAGACTGTACAGAAAAAGCCATAGAGATACACAAACATACCAACAACTTCAACAAAACAGAAGAATCAATAAATTCTCAAAACCACAAAAATAGCATAACAGTAGGAACAACAAATGCGCAACCAAAACACGGAATTTTTAAAATTGCCAAATTTAAAATAATTATTAAATAAAATGTTTTAACAGTTAAAATTTAAAAATAAATATGTGGTTATTAGGGGTTTATGTATGGGTATATGTGGTTATTATGGGTGTGTCCAATTTAAGTTATTATAAAATTTATAAACATAAAAAGTGTACGTTTAAGTACTTTTTAGGTGTTGTTATTTATTAGGTATATTTTTTATTACTCATGTTTACCCTATGGTGATTTTACTTTGTCAATACAATAAACTATCTCTTTAAACTAGGTAAGTGTAATATGAGGGGAAAAGGACAAAAGTACATTTTCATTGCATTTTTGAAATCAATGAACAAATTTTTTTGTATGACTTTAAAATAAAAACAATGAGAGTCCCAAAAAGTAGTACCAATATTCCCTTCTTTTTCTTCCAAAATTTGTATAATCTATGTAAAAGTCTACATTTAGTTATTTTACAGAAAATAAGTGGAAGATTATTATTATGGAGAATTTCGCAAATTTTTTTCAACAGAAATGTGGTCAGTAAAACTTCTTGTTATACTCCGCTAAAACATAATAAATAAAAAAAAATGGATATAGGTGACTTCTTTATTCGTAACTAGAAAATTGCTTCAATTGAAACATTTCTTTCTATTGACGCCAAGTGCTTTCCGCTGTTTTGGTTTATCGCAGGTATTTCCTTTTGATTTGAATTGTGAAAAGGCAAATAAAAGTACAACTTTTATGTCTCTCATTATTGGTTTAGATTTACCTTGGCATTCAAGCCAAAAAATAAAATTAGCTAAATATACAAGAATATACAGGGTGTTCGGAACATGCTTTAGGAAATTTTAAGGGGTTATTCTGCAATGTACAATAATGTGTAGTAAGACCATTGACAAAATGTCAAAATCTCTCTGGTTACCAAGTTACAGGGGTTAAGAGTTCAATGATTATTTTTGTTTTTTTTGCCACATTGCATTTATTTTTTAACTAATCTAGGTAACATTTTTCACATACCTAAAAATGGGATTTTTATTATTAAAGTCGATAAACCCCACCGTTAGGCCACCAATTAACATCCAACTTTCTGTCAATTTTAAATAAATTGCCTACATACATACAGGGTGACCAGTAACTTAACCAACAAAGGAAAGATTCTACAATTTAAAAACCTCTGTCCTAAACGTCTTAGTTTTTTAACTTGAGTGTGTTAAATATTTAAAAAAAACCTATTTTTAGGCACGACAAGTTTGTTATTATAATGTTTACAAAAATAGTTTTAAATTTTAGGTCTTTAATTTACATTTTTATTATAATTTCGGCAAATTCGTCATGTATCAAAGTTGTTTTTACTTTGTACTTTGAAAACGGTGTCCCGTTTGGGCAATAGTCAGTAGAAAATCAAATTTGATCCAAATTTAATTGACCTTTTAAAAATAATATTTATTTATGAAAAAGCAGTAGCACACCATTTTTTTCTTAACAAATAGGCTATACAAATATTGAACTGACGACACTATTTTTTTTTAAATGCATCAAAAAATGTGTGGGGTTTTCGCTGTCGACGCACAAAACAATGCTAAATTTTTTGTACGTATTTTTTGTCAATGAATACTTGCTTGATCTCACAAAGCGAGCTATTAATGTAATATATGTAAGTAGGCTTAAATTGTTATAATTTTATTGGACTTTGTACGAAAATTTAGATTGTATTATATTTTTAAATTTGTTTATTGCAACTTAAATTTTATTTTTGTTATGTATACATTTTAGGGATTTTATATTGTACTTATTAAACAGTATTAAAATAAATGAACTAAGATACAAAAAGTCTAAAGTGAAAAAGTGTAAGGCTTAAAAATATTTTTAAGCCATCAAAAAGCTTTATTTTTTAACTGCAGCAAAAAGATTTTAACGATCGGTTATGCTTTGTTAATTTTTAATCTACAAAATCTACCGAACTTGCATGTCTGAATTAATTGTGTTTTTACTTTTTCCATAGCAACATTTTAATTTTTTCCAACTTCCACTGTTCATTTTTTTTTATTGGCATAAAAGTTGGCTAATAATAGATAACCTTTTTGGATGTTTATCCTTTTTTTCGGTGGTTGACAAATAGGTCATAGCTAATACCCACTTACTCATTAGTAGACATAGGCGGGTGCTAAATCTATGTAACCTGTAAAGTCTGAAATTGCTTAAATATCTTAGAGAACTTGGAACCAAATTGGAGGAAATTCGGTACTCCAGGGTAAAAGCATATTTTGTATTTAGGGTTGATATCGGTGATGTTACCAGATCTTCTGTTATTTAAAAATCAGTTTTAAGTTTTTAAATAAAAAGTAAATAACCAATTTTTAAATTTTAACAGTATAAAAGTCTTATTTTGCTTTTTGGGTATTATAATTACCTTATAGCAGAAAAAATGTTTCAGATAATCAGATAATATAACAGTAATACCTATTATTTACGAAATTAAAAAGATATACAAAAATATAAACAGAAATTTGCCACACTTAATGGTAATTTTTATTTAAACGAATTATTCTAATATTTAAAAACTTAAATTAAACTAGGTATCTATTTGGCCAAAACTGACGAGGCACCAGTTTGGAAGTTGCGAGGTATAAATGGTAGGTAATACATTTGCAGTTAACACCCATTATTTCAGCTAAGTTAAACATTTTTTCTGCTATTAATACCTAAAAAAAATTGGACTTTAAAACAATTGTATAACAGCTGAAATTTAATATTTAAATAATAAAAAGAAATAGGCATCTCATTAAAATTTAAAAAATTGAAATGTTTTCTGCGAAACTAAAACGATCGTTCATATTGCCGATATTAACACTGAATTAAGTATGGTTTTACTCTAAAGTCCAATGTTAACGTAAAAAAATTTATGTCTGATATAAATTTCTAATTGTTTACATTAGCCAGAATTTCTGTCTGAAATATATATCGTGCAATAAATGATAATGTCAGATGTAAACGTTTAACGTTTACATCTGACAATATCAATTTGACATTAGACAATTTTACTTTTTTATAACTCATTACCTAACTAAAGATAATGGCAATTCACTATGTAGTATTCTGGTAAACGCCTCTTACGTTGTGGGTCGAAAGTTACGTTAGGCCGGTAGTCCCTCATATCTGTAAAAACAGTTGGTACGCACTACCGAAATGAGCAAGAGGGCGCCTACGCTCTTTAAAGAAGAACTAAAATCAATCTAGTTATTATTATTTTTTTTTTAAAGAAGAATATTTTAACCCAAATTTAAACTATTTTATAATAAAAAAACGCAAACTTCTTTTTAATGCTAAGAATAAAGCACATAAAACAAAAAAAGAAATAGTATAAAAAAATCTAGGTACTTAATTTGACGTGAGAAAGAGACAAAATATTTAAAAATTTTAATGATAAAAAGTAATTAGGTGTTTACCAGGAAAAAAATTAAGTTATAACTGGTTTTAAAAATAAACAAATATATTATAACATTAAAATACAGGGTGGCCCACCATATTCGACACGGTCTGTAGCTGGATAACCATGAAGTTTTTAAAAAAGTAAATATTAAAACATATACAGGTCGGATAAGGCCACAGTATAAAATTATTTTACTCTATACAGGATGTCTCAAAAAAGTTTGACGTATCAAAGTTATATATTTTTAAATGGAACACCCTATATTTTATGACGGTTTTAGATTCTACATAAAAAAATAATTTAGGCTTGTTAATAGTACCAAGTGTCTAATTTTATTCGTTTTTGTGATATTTGATTTTTTTCAAAATACAGGGGTGCAATTAAATTAATTTTATTTTAACAATATAAACTCCTAAAACTTTAAAATTTGTCACAAGATTAGGAAAAGGCTGCCTTATCATACGTAGGTCATACCGAGATCATATAATATACAGGGTGATCAAAAAATAATTTCAATTTTTTAGAAAGTCAAATAGCAATATCTCTCTTATTTTAAATGGAACACCCTGAATTTTTTTACACCACATGATGACAAACCAAATGCTCTTTCAAATGGTGTATAGGTTGCCTATACCTATTTTTTATACTTTTTAAGTAAATTCCGTTTTAACATATTTTTATTCCAAATGTCTATTTAAATGTAAGTAAGCTGTGATATAGCTATGCCTATTTACTAAGTCGTTATTGCAAAATGTAAATTTGTTGGAAAAAAGCACAAAATTAAAAGATTTTGTATTATCTGCCACTATTTTTAAAATTCACAGAAAAAAATTTCATTAGTTGCCTTTAATGCTACTTCCAATAACACTTATTTCAGCTGAATGTGGTAATGATAAAACTTGTGTTTTTAAAGAATCCTAATAACGCCTCTGGTCAGTTATGACGACATTTTGTGACCTATAACTCGTTTCTTCCAATAATTATAATCACTGCGTCTAATTTTTTAAATCAACTATTAAGGTTATCAGATGGTTATTCCTGGAATATTTTTAAGGATTAACTCTAGACTAAAGTAAACCATTTTTTCACATCCTACCAGTATTATATCATCTTGTTGTTGTAGAAGAAGGGTTTTTATTTAAAATAATTGATTTTTTTTTATAAAACTAACTAAAACACTAGTAATCAATAAATGGTCGTTGTTATTTTCTTAAGAAAAATATTAATGGCTGCTATGTCACAGCCAACTTTAATTTAAATAAACATTTGTACTAAAAATTTGTAAAAACAGATTTTACCAAAGAAGCACAAAAGATAAGTAAAGGTAACCTATACACCATTTTAAAGAGTATTTTATTTGTCATCATGTGACGTAAAAAAATACAGGGTGTTCTATTTAAAATAAGAGAGATATGGCTATTTGATTTTCTGAAAAATTGAAATTATTTTTTGATCACCCTGTATAATATTTGATCTTGATTTGACCTACATATGATATGGCAGACTTTTTCTAATATTGTTACACATTTTAAAGTTTAACGTGTTAAAAGTGTTAAAGTAAAATCAATTTAATTTTACCTCTGCATTTTTCAAAAAAATCAAATATCACAGAAACGAATAAAATTAGACACTTGGTACTAAAAACAAACTTGAGTTATTTTTTAAGTAGAATCTAAAACCGTCATAAAATATAGGGTGTTCTATTAAAAAATATAACTTTGATACCTCACACTTTTTTGAGACACCCTGTATAGACTAAAATAATTTTATACTGTGGTCTTATCTGACCTGTTTATGTTCCAGTATTTACTTTTTTTAAAAACCCCATGGTTATCCAGCTACAGTCCGTGTCGAATATGGTGGGACACCCTGTATTTGGTAAATTAAAAAAATCTTGATAGTTTCATTATTTTAAACAGATTCAAATTTGCGTAAAAATAGTTACTTTCAACGTTGCAACTACAAATCACGGCATACCAAAGAATGTATAACAATATTTTTTTAAAGGTGTGGCTTGCTTTTATTTACGAGTTTTTAAGGTCCAAACTTTCTTGCATGAAAAAAATGCTATTAAAACCAAAACAGTTAAAGATAAAAGTAACCAGACTGTAAAACAAAAACAATTTTCAGCAAAAATCCCAAATTTTAATGACCACTCGTGTCTGGTAAATATTGATAAATTACGGTAATAAGGTAATTATTTTTCAAAAGTAAATGTATTTTTTGAGGTATGCAAAAACTTAAGCAATTTTAAAGAGCGTAAAATATGCCGTAAGGTCCATTAAAATGATTTATAATATAGTAGAAAGTGATTTAGCATTAAAATTTTTAAAAACTAAAACTTTTTTGCAAGCATTTTAAATAGGAAAGCCTTATGTTTAAATTGTATGTAACTAAAATTAATATTAAGAGCTCACACTTGATGGGATTTTTTTCTTCTGGCGGTAAGTATAAGTAATATTATTCTTTATGTATATGGCAAATATAATATCTTTCTGGAATTTCCTGGTATACCGAAAGTGCGTATCTACTTGCCTATTTTAAATGAAACACCCTATAGGATATTGCATTTTTAAATTTTGCTCCAGATTCTAAGCATATTTTATGTATCATATCCTATACCTAAGTTTAAGCGTTTTTGACATATTTAAATTTATTTATTAAAAAATGACGGTTTCAGACCCAAAAATATAACTTTTTATTTACTATTAATAAACTTACGGTTTTCGAGAAATTTGCGAAAAACTCATTTTTTGACCTATGACTTCGAGTCAATTTTTTTACCGTCGGAATGATGGGGAGTTATGAAATTTTGGATTTAGGTATGTTTTAAACAATTTGATTTATTAAAAGCTAGTGAAAAATTTTAGTAACTTCAAATGCCTAAATTGACCGGAAAATTATGTTTTTTTTTAATTAAAAACCTATGTTCAACTAAATAAATTAACTAAATTACTTTGCTTTTCAAAGAAAACAATGTATTTTCAAAAGCTAGGCGTTTTACGTAATCCCTAGATCGTACTTCCATAAAACTAGGATTTGTAACCCTCTGGTCGGTCAAAGAATAATGTTTCACACATATCGGGCCCTAGGGGTCGACTACGAACTGCAAGGGGTCCAAAAGACAAACAAGTTTAAATTTCTCTAGACTAAAGCAATATGGTGCATAAAACTTTTATACCGGAAGAGATAGAAGTCCTGTCAAAAGTTAAGAAAAATAAAAATATTAAAAATCACATATTAATCCTTATTTTCTGCTGTCGTAGAAGTATCGTGTGCAACACGTTTGAAACTGACTATTTGCACACTTGTATGACTTGTGTGCAAAAAGTCTTTTTCAAAACTTGTTGCACAATATACTATTTGTGGCTTTCGGCATAATCAAACTCTTAATCGAAAATATCAAGAACACCAGTAATGTTAAGTGTGCCTTTACAGTTCAACATACCTACAAAAACCCCACAAAGTTTTGATTCAACCCATTGAGCTGTTTTTTAGTCTTATTTGATTAGGTACTTTAAAAGTATTAAATGATAAAAATTTTAACTTATCATAATTTTTAACAAAATTTAAACAAATGTCCTAAAATGTATAAATAAAAAAAAAGATTTTTTTTTAATTTGTTTATTTCCATAAATTAAAGAAATTTTATCAATAAGAATGCATAAAAAGTACCCTAAAAAATTGTTTTAATTTAAATAAAAATTATGATCATTTTAGGTAAAAACGTTAACCTCTAATTCATCTTAAAATTTCGATCAAATGTGACAAAAAAGCCATTAAATTACAAAGTAAATTGACCATTTGGTTCACTTGATGTCGCGTTTACTGTAGAATTGCATAAATTATTATTTAATTTTATTCTAGTAGGCATTGAAACAAAACACTAATTTAAAGTGTGAAAAGCTTAGAAGTGTTAAAAAAGTTACATTTTGAACACTTTCTGTATTGTACTAGAAAAAAGTACTTTAACTTCATGTTAACGATTAAACAAACAATATTTTTTAACGGTCGCGAAAAAAACCGTACCCGATTTTTGTACAGAATATTGAAGGTTTCATATTTCTCCCTAATTTTATTGGGGCTTCATACGAGTCCCAATACCTTCGGTGTTAATAGATATCTCTTACCCAAAATCTTCTTAGTGTTTTTCTTTTGTGGTATTAAAAGGATTGGATAAGAACAGCGTACTAATTAATGTTTTTTTTTCCATTTTTAAATGTGTTTTAGGTTCAATATAATTGTAGTGCCTACAACATTTAAATTGACATTTTTAGAAAAATAAGGTTGAACATCTAAACTTGCACGTTTTGACAAAAATGTAAACATTATTTTAGCTACGGATAAATTATACGAATTGACAGATGAAAAGTAAATCTTAAATATTATAAGCAATCAGAAAACTTTTAAATTAACGGAAAATTGATGCATAAAACGAAGGCTTATTAAGAAACAATAAAAATCGAAGAATTTTGAGAATTAACCTATAGTTTTAAACCAACCAAGTAGGCGTAGATCTGTTTGCGCCATTAAACTAAACACTAAAAAAGAGACCGGGACACGTATCTTAGTTTTTGTATCTCTCACCAGTTAGCTTATACCCTATAATCCCAACAAAAAAAAAAACAAATTGTACGTACCCTAGAATAGATTTTTTTTCAGCAAAAAAATATTTTTACTTTATTTTTTTAAAAGTTTACCTGATTTTTGACCTAAAAGTAATTTATTCTTTGGCAACTTTAATATTTAGAAAAAACAATAAACAAATAAATATCCTATACTCCAACTATAAACGGTTATAAAGCTTGGCGACAATAAAACTGGACTGAGTGCAAAATGCATCATCATTTGTCTACGTTTCTAAGCTTTCTCGGCAAAATTGATGGACTATGTCGACATGAAGTTTTATTGGGTGCTTGCATTAGAGTATAGAAAATAGTTTTTTTTTATTCGATCGGACGGAAATGTGCATATTTACAATACGTTTTCTTACCTTCAGCATTATTTCTGTAGGTACAGGGTAGCGCCTTTTTGTTGACCTTGCAGAATGTAGCGAAAAATAAAAGAGATAGAACGAATCTGACTGCGCAATCTCGATTTCAATTTTTTAAACAAATTTTATGGTAAAAGTAAATCATAGCTAACCTCATTCGTTTTGGAGATACAGTGTTTTTTAAATTTTGTGTATTTGGCCAGACACTTGTAACTCGCTTAATATTAGAACTAGAAAAAAATCGTAAATAGAAAAGTTTTAGAAATTTTTAGGTAGAATTTAGTGTCGTACCTATATTTTTTTTTATTGAATTTTATTTTAAAGTTATAACAATTTTAATTTTAATTTATTTTCCAACATACAATTTATTTTACAACGACATACAATTTTAACAGGTAGTAAAATAATTATGTTAATTGCACCTAGGTGACTATACAACTCTGTATGTGCAGAACTTAAACCTAGTTAATGTACTGTATTTATCCTAAGAAATTTAAGTTATCAGATACATTTTTAATTTAACAATCAATAACACTAACCTAAAAGAAAAAAAATTTAAATGGTAAACAAAATTTAACAAATATATAATTATATAGCACCATTTAACAAAATATACCTTTAAATCATAGTAAATTATAAACTACGCATAACTAAATAAATGCTCTGTATACTTCAAAAATTTTTTGAGCTTGGCAGGGATCTTAGTTGGGGTGGTAATAAATTGTATATTTAAGGAGCTAGATAAAAACAAGACATCAGTTTTTTTGACGGACTTGCAGCAGGCATCTCCAACTGTCTGTTGCAGTTGTTTCTGGTATGGTAACTATGATTTATATAAGTTTTTAAATTATTTGATTTATGAATAAATATGCAAGTTGGCAAACAGTAGAACGAGCGGACATCAAATACATCCTTTAAGTACAAAAGTTTAGTTGAATATCTTCTATCTTTTCTATAAATAACCTTTAAAATGTAGTTCTGTGCCACATTTAAAGGTGCCAGTGAATTTTGTAATAGTCCACCTCAAACAACTACGCCATACCTCAACAACGTCTCGACAATTCCCTTGTACACTGTCATCAGCAGATTTTTGTTCAAAATGTCTTTTATTGCGTAAAATTTGTATATTAGCGAATATTTTTTGATAGTTTTAGAGCATGGTGGTCCCACCTTAAGTGTTTGTCAAAACGTTTGTCAAAGTGTATAACACAAAGTTGGGTATTTTTAAATGAAACACCCCGTATATTTTATTACCAATTAAAAGGTCTTCTTAAACGCTGTAAAAAAATACAACATTTAGTATATCTAATTTGTCATAGTTTCGGAAATATAACCATCATCAGGAATGAGATAATAAAGTGGCATTTTAAAAATAATACACCCTGTATATTTTATTACCGTTAAAGGCATTTTAAAAAATGTTTAAAATTTACCAACTTTAAGATGATTTCCTCCAACAGTTTCGAAAATATGAGCTTTCAAATCTTAATGCATATATCTACTATTTTTTAGATTTATATTGTCATATTTCTAAAACTATAAGAGATAAGTATATCAAATGTGGTATTTTTTAAACTACTTATATATATTTCCGAAACTATTATAAAATACATACATCAAATGTATTATTTCTTATAGATTTTAGGAAGACTCGAAATCGAGAGTGCGTCATCCAGATTTGCTCTATCTCTTCTAGTTTTTGCTATACCCTGCAAAGTCGACAAAAAGGTGCCACTCTGTACCCTAAGGCGTTGCTAGACAAAACAAATTTTTGGCCATGGCGAAGCATAATTTTCGTAAACTTATCGTTTTTATACTTTTAATACTGGATGATGACCTATATAGAAGTCTATCAACAATACACATCATATTAACGTCTTATACCGAGATCAAATTTGGTTTAAGAGTTTAAAAGATAATAATAAAAATCCGAGATTTTTTAAAAAGTTTAACACCCTGTATCTTGGACATGAAACCAATTCGGAAATAAATTTTTATATTTTTTTTTATAAAAATACATAAGAAATCACATTTGCATATTGTAGTTAGGAAAAACCCCGTATAAACTAGTGATGTCACGAGTTACTTTTAAATAAAGCACTAATAAAATATCATTTGGTTGGTTAAAAAGATTTGCTTTTTTTTATTGTTTTTTTTTTTTTAATTGGATAACCTTTATTAAAAAATAGTAGTTATAATCTGCTACATATACAGGGTGTTTTCCAACTTATGTAACAAACTTTAAGGGCTAATTCTACAATTAAAAATAGGAAAAACAACTTTATATGAACATATGTTCTAAACGTCTTTGTTATTGAACTACAGGGTGGTAATGTTTTTTTTTTAATTATTGTTTATTATTTATAATAACGTTTATACCGATTAAAAAATTAAAAAAAAAAATTGGGGGACACTTGTTATGCACCAGAAGACATTTTTTGGCATACAAGGAAAAACCTAATTTTTACCAGTGTCGTACATAAAAGGTTTAAGGTAAATATATTTTTTTTTAATGGTACACCTCTTCATTTTTTTAAAATTAAAATATTTTTTAAAATTATAAATTAAAAAAAAGTTTTATTTTGGAACAAATTTGATTTCTTAACTTTTTTATTTGAGGCACGGATTTTATGTAAATAAATAGAAACTATTTTTTGGCAGTGTCAAATGCCAATCTAGTTAAAGAATAAAAATTAATTTAGGTAATTTTTAACTGTAAGGCAAGGCGCAAAATGAGACACGTATAACCCGTAGGACGCGACGCAGCACCAGCACGTATAGAAAACACCACTAATATTTCATTTGTTTACATTCTTCAAAAGAGCCGCAGATTAGTCCAGATGTATTGGGTTTTATTATGCAAATAATTAAACTACGTTGTTTTGCTATAAATACTTTAAGAAATGATTAAAAATCTACTTAACTATAAATTATTTTTACGAAGAAACTGCCTGCTTTACCAAAAGAACTGAAAAACATGATATTAGGCAACAGTCAATAATTGTCAATATTATATTTTAAACATATTTACCCGGACTAATATAGGCTAACACGCGATAGCACAGTAGGCACCTGTCGTTAAGGGATTCGTTTGTGGCGGCAAGAGTACGCGGTCAGTATCTGTCTTTATTTACTAGCTCTGTTAAAAAAGAGATGGGAGACGGTCAGAGCTTTAGGCTAGGTAAAGTATCGAAAATGTTTTTTGCCACGGGCGTTCCTTCTGAATTACTGAGTCGGACTCGCGTTTATGCAGACGCAAATCTTGATTGTGCGTAAATCAGTGTTTAATGTAGTCGTTCAAGTCATATATTTTTTAAATATTTAATTAGTTGTTTTGTTTAATTGTGTTAATTTGTTGAACTCGTTTGTAAATTTATTTTTTTATTTCTATTTACACTTAACAGTTGTACATTGTGGCTAAGTGAACTGTGACTTTTAAAACATTGTATTTATTATTAAAGCAATATGTTTCGCCCTTGAGAAAATCAAAATTATCCATTGTGGAGACCATGGGAGCCCCAGACTGAAGAGATTCAAAACAATGATATTGATTCTCAGAGTGATATCAGTACACTCTCCGGTAAAGAATCTTGCGAATCGGTACCTTTAAGGAAAAAACATTTTTTTCTTAATGAACAAGCAAAGAAAATTTGTCTTAATGTGTTCCATATTCAACAATGTGCCAAATTATTAGATGTGGAATACAAAAAAGAAAACAAAGGACTGACGCAGGTAAATTAAAAAGTCTTGATGCTGCTACTGCTAAGCTATTAAAAAATATAATTTACGAGAAATATAAACAAAACACTTTACCAACAATTGAAATAATTTATAAAAGCCTTGTTCAGATGGAAAAGCCTTGTCCCCAAACGACTTTACGTCGATGGCTAAAGAAAATTGGTTTTAAATTTAAGGTTGTAGACAAAAGAGCATCTGTCATGGAGAGCAGAAGAATAGTTCAATGGCGAATCGAGTATTTAGAAAAAATTAAAGAATACAGATGCCAAAACCGACCCATATACTATTTGGACGAAACGTGGTATGATACACATGATACTGCCAAAAAAGGATGGACAGACAGCTCTAGCCGTTGCCATTTAAAAGGGGTACCACCTAACAGAGGGTCACGTATAGTAATTCTTCATTGTGGTTCAAGTGACGGATGGGTTGAAAATGCATTGAAATTATGTGGAAAAAAAATTGAAGATTGTAATGTCGACTACCACAAAAATATGCAGTCGAATATTTTTGAAGAATGGTTCCAATATACGCTACTTCCAAATTTAAAACCAAATAGCGTGATCGTTATGGATAACGCCGCATATCATTCCAGGCAACTTTATAAGATTCCAAATAATTCTTCTACTAAACAGGGAAATTCAATCATTTTTAATTAAAAATGATTTATATTTTGAAGAACATTATACAAAAAAGAGTTATTGGAAGTTCCTAAAGTTAAGAAATGGAACAAGACATTTTTTGTTGACCAAATAGCTGAAGAAAATGGGCATACGGTTTTAAGATTACCTCCTTACTTTTGCATTTTCAACCCAATAGAACTAATATGGGGCCAATAAAAAAAAAGAATTCGTCGCGCAAATTCTTTTCCAAAATTTGACAAAACAGTTGTTGAGCTAATTAAACAAGAAGTGTCTAACATTTCAAAATTTAACTGGGAAAACTCTATTAAAAAACCATTAAGTGCGAGAACGAATATCGACAATTAAGCCAAATTGTGTTAAATGGGGTGGGATCAGTTTATAATTAATTTAGAAAACGATTCCGACAACGAACTTGATGAATCTTTAGAAGAACTAGATTGTTAGTGACCCAAATAATTAGTCGGTAAGTTTTTCAAATTAATTTAAATCATGGTTTTAATATTATTTTAAATCTTTATTTACTATATACTATATTTTGTTTTGTAATTTTCAAATTATATAAGTATGTCTCTGTCATCTTATTTTTGAACATTTGGGAAAAATTGCTGAATAAAAAGGTGGTTGGTTTAACTTTGTTCTCCAATATTTTAACTACCTCACAAAATAAAATAAAAATGGCAAAATAAACAAACTAATTTATTTAAAGAAAAATTAAAAACATTTTGAGTCCGCTCCTGCCTAGTCTTTCTTCAAAAGATATGCCGACAAATGAATTATGGATGGCGCAAATTTTACTTTTGTAACTTATGAAAGTAAATTATAAACGCAAATTGTGTAGCGACACGTGTAATCAAAAAGCCTTAATTTTTATGGTAGTGGCACAGTTTTTCGCGTCGCACGCGTCTCAATTTGCTAAAATTTTATATTATCGATACGAAATTACCATGCCGAGAAATGGTTTTTATTTATTTACGCGAAAACCGTTCATTAAATAAAAAAGTTAGGAGATTAAATTTGTTTCAAATTGAATGCGAATTTTAAAAAATATTTTTAAATAAGAAAGATAAAGTGACACACTTCTTTATTAAAAATATTCACTTTAAATCCCTCATGGACGAAACTGTTTTTTTAACAATAATTTTTAAAAAATTTGAACACACTGTAGTACAAAAACCAGGACGTTTGGGACATATGTTAATATAAAGTTTTTTTAATTTTTTTATTGTATAATAAGTCCTTAAAGTTTGTCAGATAAGTCGTAAAACACCCTGTATGCCAGCCTTACTTTATTAAGCATTTAAAAAATAATATTAATTGGAATAAGATATTTTTAATAAAGATTAAAACATTTTATGCCTATTTGTAATTTTCCCTATCTTTTAATTTGATTTACAAGAACAAGAGATACAGTATTTTTAAATGTTGACTGTTTCATAATACTTTGTTGTTTTCATTTTATAAATGAACAAAATTTATAATTTTATTAGTTTTATTATCATTTCATATCCATCAAATCCATATATAATTTCCTTTTAGTTCGTCAAAAACACTAGCCAAACATTTGCACCGTTTTTGCGAATACGAATATCAAAAAATATGCAAATATTCGAGAATGCGAACGCGAACATTCGTCATATCACTAGTATACACGCACAGAAAAATCCAAACCATAAACAGGCAATGCGTGAACAGGAGACGGTCTAAAGCCGCGTCCAGCCTTGCAGCAAATCGCCAAACATCCGTCCAAACTAACCAACCTGTTTGCGTGCTTCTTGGACGCCAAAAACCCGACAAGCTATGAATCACCGGAAAATCATTCGCCAAGCCCTTGAAACGACGTCAATTTATAATTCAATACAATTCCGTCCAAGCTCGCGCTATGTGGCAGGGTTGAGGGTATGCGGCGTGGAGCGACGCGGCGAATTGTTGGGAGTCTGGATGCGGCATAACGCGACTGCTGACATGTAAACATTTTAAATAGGACAGCTAATCGTGCTGGCTTAGTTGTTGGTTACCTTGCCTTTACTTTGTTGTTGACTGAACCATTAAGAAAAATGATAAAGTATATACATATATTCCGGTGGAATCTTACCACCTAATTTAAATCATTACTGTAAATATCCCTAATTCATTGGAATAAAAATTTATATAGGCGTTAAGCTTGACTAACAATGCATGGCTAGCTACTTTTTTAAATGACTTTTAAAAAGGATTATTATCATAAAATGGCGAATTGTTTACCTTTTTATTACAAATTTAACATAAATTCGTTATTATTTTTAAACAACCCAATTTAACTTGGTGAAATCTACCTTTACACTGGCGGTCTTATAAACATTATAGGGTAATGTATAAGATAAATAAAACGTTTAAAGTACAAAAAAAAACATTATTTTGATTTAAAACACATTATGTAAATATATATCATAAAACAACCTTTATTATTTATTATTCTTTAATATCGGTTTTTAATTTTACAACGGCTTTAATTGTAAAGTTTTGCTTTATAGCATTTTTATACTCGTTGCAACTCAAAACAAGTTTTATTACTGGTTTTATTTAAAAAGGAATTTTCTAAGCTTTTTGGCGCCAGCATTACATCATTAAATAAAATTTCTTGTTTTTAAATTTGCAGCAATTATCCAACCTACCAAAAGAAATCTTTATTTAATTTTATACTAGGTAAAAATTTAATTATATTAAATATCAAAAAATAAAAGCGGTCTCTTTTACATGAATTTTAAATGTTAGCAATGAAACATTTTCCAGATTTAAAATTATTAAAGAATAAGTAAGCAAAAAGTAATAAGATATGCGTTATTTTAAATAACTAAAGCCTATGTTACAATGTTTTTATAAAGAACAATTAAATTTAAATAATAACAAAAAATACACTGAGTTGTAACTATACAGAGTGATTTATTTAAAATAGCAACTTGTACTAAATCCAAAAATTTTTGCTACAAAATATTTATCTTAAAAACTTAACATTTTTGGTTAAAAATCTTTAATAAAACCCTAATTTTATTTTTTTATTAAGTGTTTTCGATTTAAAATATTTAAGGTAATTGCACTAAAAGGTATTATTTATTGGTTTCAAATTACTCTTAAAATTGTAGGCATAAATATTTAAATTCATGTGATGGCACAGTGTATATTTAAATATATATATAAATATACACTGTGCCATCACATGAATATTAATATTTAAGCCTAAAATTTTAAGAGTAATTTGAAACCAATAACTAATAGGTTTTATTTAAATTTTGTTTTTGCCTATTAAAATTCTCACATTTTTGGTAAAGAGATTACTGACCTAATTTATCTTTTATTTATTTATGCAATCCAAAATGTGGTGTTATAAATAATGTTTCATAAAAAAGGAATATGAATTTTCTTAGCTCCCTCTATAATTCTAGCTTATATAATTATTTTGATCCTGATGGCATTAATATTAGCCTTTTAAAAATACTAACCCGTTATTGTGCCCGACATAGACGTAAGC
Source organism: Listronotus bonariensis (assembly GCA_014170235.1). Lineage (NCBI taxonomy): Eukaryota > Metazoa > Arthropoda > Insecta > Coleoptera > Curculionidae > Listronotus > Listronotus bonariensis. Next base: position 41,455 of record JACEGR010005180.1, read on the forward strand.
GGTGCGCCACACTGTATAAATGACATTTATGTAATCGGGTGCCCTACAGAAATAAAAATTGTTAAATTTTTTTATCCAAAAGTTTAAGTTTTGTTATTAAAAATATACTTTAAATTAGGTAAAAATGGTAAAAAACAACTATTATAGGTAACTTTTTGCATTTACCCAACTGACACCACACAATTAATTCTTTATTACTTCTATTAATTAGTGTTTATGATATCACAGAGCACACATAACTGGATTAAAAACACTAAGAATGTAAAACACACTATATATCAATAAATGCTAGTTTTTGAGAAATCAACAGTATGCTAATATACTCAGTAACGATTAAAAGTAAAAAAAAGAAAATAATGTTTTTGTCCTAATAATGTTTTAAACATTTTTTAATTTTTTTTTAGGACTGAGTAGATAGCATGAGAAAATTAAAATATTTGTATTTTTTAAAGAATATTGGTTTTCTGGTGACGTATTTATTAATTAAAAAATATATGGTTTAAGTATTCATATTACCCACACATACATAAAGAAATTTAGGCTTTCTCTTAAATTTAAACTATTTATGATACAGAGTCAACAATACCAATGTTTTGTTGCAGCTTCTTTTATATTAAAAGTTTTAAAAAAAATCTCAAAAATATAGTATACCTACATATCCACCAATTTATTTTTTCAACATTAAATGCACATTAAATTTTAAACTAAATAAAGATTTTTCGTGCTTTTAGGTTCTGGTACACTTTTTACAAAATGTGCCAATTTAATAAATTTAGTGTAGCAGAAAGTTTAAATTTTAATTTTGACTTTTATTTATTCATCTACGTGGCAGATTTATGCCGAAATCTTTAGTACAACTCAATGAGTACAAAAAGTTTTAGTAATTTATTTAATTCATAAATTCCCCTTTTTGACCTTAAGTAATTTGTTTTATCCTTAGGAATTTAAAATAATTGTTACACTTTTATTTACCGTTAAATTTTTATACATAAAACCAGGGTGTCCCAACTCTACTCATACACGAAATATTTTCGTCCCTGCATAAAATATAAAAATATATGAAAATAAGTAATCAGTATTTGAATACATTCTTTATTTATTTTTATCTTTATTGACAGTACCAGTTAATATATAAGGTGTCCTAAAACAGAAATTTTTATTGTCAATTAGTTTCTTTAATGAAACACACATCATAGTTTAAACAATTCTCTCTCGCTCTTTGTATTACATTTAACACTAAGAATGTACAACACACCAAGTAAATCGAATTATTGCTTGTTTCTGAGATATCAACAGTACGCCGATAAATATTTATTATTAATTAAAAGTAAGTTAAAAAAATATTATTACATAATTACTTATCTTTCCTTGTAAAACAAGTATTAGGTAAGTCATTTTTTTTTATTTTTGATACATTTGCTTATTTAACCTAAAACTAGCCGTAAATAGGGAATTGATGATTTGTTAGTGCAATTTTTTTACAAGTTAATATATTATTTGTTAATCTAATTCAAAATTATTTTAAAATATTTAGAATCAAAATGTTATTTTTTTCTTCACTTTGACTCGGTAATGAGTAAGCTGATATCTTAAAAACCAGCAATAATTGACGTGCAGTGTATTTTACATTGATGTAAAATTTATACAAAGTCAAAATTGGTTTAAAGATACCGCATATTCAATTAAAAACTTACTTTACAATGCAAATTATGTATATAACCTTTCGGATATACTTTTTCTATTGACCGTAATCAATAAAGAGGATATATCCGAATAAACATTTATTTTTCTATTTTAATTACATTTTTGTACCTTGTACAGGGGCGAAATTATTTTGTGTATAAAGCCATCAATAGCATGCAGTTCTTCTTAATAAAATGGGTTAACTAAAGCAATAATTTATTTTTAAGTTATTAAAATTACATTTAATTTTAAACCAGGCAAAGATTCATATTTTTACCTTCATGAACAGTTTTAAAAGGATGTCAATTCAACGAAATAAGTTTAGCAAAAAGTTGAAAATTTATATTTAACTTTTATTTATTCGCCTACGTGGCAAATAAAGCCCGAATTTTTTTTACAGCTCAATGGGTATAAAAAGTTTAAGTATTTGAATATTTGATTTAATTTTCTAAAATTTTGTAGAAAAATTTTAGCATTTATAACTTTTAAAATTTTGGCGTATTTAAAAGATTCATAGGCAATTTGTAAATAGTATAGACCAACAAACAAAAGACAACACAAAGAATGCTGGCAAGTAAATACGATGTGGCATCGGTCCTTCTTTAATGTTGGTTTATGAAATATGAGTCTAGTGGCTAGATGTTTATAACACAAATTAAGTTTATTTAACACATACAAAGTGCCCCAAATAATTTTATAGACAAAATAACTTTGTAACCGTACATAATACAAAAATAAACCAGAAATAAAAATGTTTATTTTGATATATTTTCTTTTATTGATAATACTAGTTTATAAACAAGGTGCAATAAAAATATAAATTTTAGTGTCAACTAGGTTTTTTAATAATTCCTGTATATTTTAACTAATTTATTTTTAATTAAAATTTCCAATAAACATGTACAGTACTATACGTTAATAAGTGCTAAATTTTGAGATATCAACAGCATAATAATACATACTATACTTATTTACGGTTAAACGTGAAGAAAGGAAGTTTGTTTTTAATTTCATTCTGGCCTTACAAGCTAAATGTTTTAGCCACAAAATATTAAATAAATATTAGTTAAATTAATGGTACAGAAATTTAAAAAACATAAAAAAGAGACACCTAATTTACACAAATAGACAAGGACAGTCTCTTCACGCTCTGTGGTCTGTCAGAGCGACTTTAGAAAGACAAACAAAGAGGGCCACTAAAAAATAAATTATTTAGAAAGAGATTTTAAAAAATGTTTTTTACAATAGGGTTTAGGTAAGTTGTGCAATAATTTTTAATATTAGAAGGGGAAAGGTAATGATTTAGAATAAATATTTTTTACAAGAAGTAGATAGCATTCATTACATCATCATGTCTTTTGAAGTTAATACCTCTAACAACCGAATGGAAAGTTTAATATTTTTGGATAATAGTATATTTAAAAGAATTTTGGTTTTTTGTTTATGTATTTAAAAATACATGGTTTAATTCTCCATATTTCCTACATACACAGAGGATCTTTACTAAAATTTTGCAAAAATTGCTAGGAAAATGCCCATCGTTGGTTTTGATGCGATTTATAGTAATGCAACCCTTCGTGGTTTTTTTTTATCTTTGGACAAACCACGAAGGCTTAAAGCCTAAATACTAACGTACCGTGGGTGTCTTAAGCGAGGTAAGAGGGAGTTTGTTGACACGGGACTTAAATACTTGAAGATTTGGGGGAAGGAAAGACCTCCGCAGGCAGCAAGTTCCACAATCTAGAAACTCTAGGGATAAAAGAACGAACAAAGTGAGAAGTTCGAGGCCTGTCCAGTTGGACCGTATAGGGATGCATACGCGCGGAACCACGAGTTTCTCTGTTGGGAACGGTAAGTGGAGGAACTATACTGGACAATTCTTCAGAGTAGAAGCCATGGAAGTACCTATAAAAAGCGATAAATCCCCCACAGCCTTTCTGTAAGTGCAGGATCATTAATGAGACGAATAGCTCTTCTTTGAATAGAATCAAAAATGCTTAGGGTTGTGGGGGACGCCATGCCCCAGATATGAGAACAGTATTCCAAGGGAGGTCGGTATTTGGGACACATATAAAGTGTATAAATTAGAAGCGCAAAAATACTTTTTGGCTCGAAAGAGAAATCTAAGCTTTTTTGAAGCTGCCGTGGCTATTGATACAATGTGTTTATGCCAGTTAAGGTTACTTTCAAATGTGACGCCCACGAGATTGAAGGTGTCTTTGCTCTGTAAAACTTGGCTGCTCATAAGTAGAGGATGAGTATTTGATAACTCTTTTCGCGACAAGGAACATGAATGTGTTTTGGATGCATTAAAATGGACGAGATTTTTGGTGCCCCAATCCAATATTAGATCCTGCGAAAGAGATATCTGCATCGCTCTGCGTTTGTTTTCCAAGTCAGGTTTAGTGATGGGTTTAGGAACCTGAAAACTGGAGTGAAGGGTACTATCGTCGGCGAAACTATGAATGGAATTAGTTGTGGACGAGAGAAGGTCGTTGATGTGAAGAAGGAACAATGTTGGTGCCAGGACTGAGCCCTGAGGGACTCCACCATTTACTTGGTGAAAGCTTGAAGAATGGGCGTCCACAATAACTAATATACGTCGATCAGATAGATAACTAGAGAGCCAAGTACAGAGTTTAGTTGAAAGACCATAGGAGGGAAGTTTATTAAGAAGTGCGACATGCCAGAGAAAGAAGATCTGCTGTAGATCTTTTGTGGCGAAATCCATACTGCCTGTCATGCAAAATTTTGTGTTTTTCCAAGTACTTAAGAATTTATGAATTAATTAATTTTTTCATTACTTTACAAAGAACTGAGAGAATTGAAATTGGTCTATAGTTAGATGGAAGGGATTTAGATTTTCTTTCTTGAAAATAGGTTGAACACGTGCAGCTTTCCAGCTCTCCGGAAAGATACCTTTGTCGTAAGAATTTCGAAAGAGCCGAGTTAAGATTGGTGTAAGTTCTGGAGCACATTTTTTTAAAACGATTGCTGGTATGCCATCCAGCCCAGACGATTTCTGGGTATTAAGGGAAGAAAGGATACGCTTAATGTGTTTTACTTTAAAAATAATATCGGGCATTTTATGAGAAACTGGGGTAACCGCTGGAATTTGATGATTTACGGGAGGGTCAAGGGTTGAATTGGCAGCAAATTGTTTGCCTTTCCTTTAACGGTAGAAATAATTTCATCTTTCCAAGTTAGTGGTGGGAAAGAACTGGTACAAAAATTCCTACTTATGTTTTTCGCAAAGGACCAGAAAGATTTGCTGCCATTTGAGCAAGAAAGAGCTTTGTTTTTAATACGATTGTCGAAGGAGTCTTTGGCTTCAGAAATTGTTTGATAGTAGTAGTTTCTTGCTTCAATGCTGGCCTGTCGGTTTTCTCGACTAAGTTCCCGTAGAAACTTCCTGTGAGCCTGAACTTTTAAAATTCTAGCTTTATCACAAGATTTGGAAAACCAGGGTTTGTTATTGGATTGTTTGGGGTTCTTGATGGTGTGTGGAATATAGGTTTCAATGCCCAATTGAATTGATTTAGTTAGTTGATTGCAAATTTGAGAAGGATCACGAGAAAAAAGTAGATGGAATTCCAGGGGTAGGTGGCCAAGAAGTCCCTTAAGCCATCCCAGTCGGCTGAGTTGTAGTGCCATACGGTGCGTGGTGGCATGGATTCATTTACCTCGGGATGTGGAGGGTAAGATAAAGTAACTAAGCCATGATCTGAGCGACCTAGGGGTGCTGTGACAGATGGTTCATAGAGTTCGGGGTTGGTAGTAAGAAAGAGATCTAGGGGATTTGAACTATGATTTGGGGCTCTAGGAAAGTAGGTGGGTTTAATAATAAGGTTGGTAAGAGAGTTACTGACTGCGAAAATTTAGGCTGCTCTGCCTTGGGGGTCAGTTTTTAAAGAGCCCAGCCAATCCTTATTATGCACATTGAAGTCGCCAAGCACGATTACTTCAGCCGATGGAAACTGAGAAATTATGCTATCAATCTTTGTTGAAAGAAAGTCAAAGAATTCGACATATGAATTATTAGATGGGGACCGGTACAAACAGCAAATAAATTTAGTTGAAGACCTAAGGGACAGTTTGAGCCAAAGGATATCAGGCCTACCCGATTCAAGATTGGAAACTCGAGCACAAGCCAGATCGTTGCGGACGTAAGCACATACGCCACCATGTGAGCGGAAAGACGAAATAAGTTCGGAGCCTGGAAAGAGAAGGTGGCTGGTTGAAGATTTAGAACTTATTTGTGTTTCCGTTAGAAACAGTATGTGGGGCTTAGATGACTGAAGGTGATGGTGAACGGAGTTTATATTGGTGTTAAGCCCACATATGTTTGCAAAAGAAATTAAACGTCTCGATGAAGGCCTCCCGGATGCACACCTCGCCCGGAGATCCGAATGGAGGGGTATTTTACCTCCGGAATATTTTATTTCCGGGTGTGCCGCCATCATTTGTACATAGTTTGGGGGTTAAAAGAAAAAAAAAAGAAAAGAAAGAGAAGGAAGAAGGAAAACTTGGTATAGACATAATATAATACCACTGTTTGTAAGGTATTTACAGGCTGTTACAAATTCGAGGAACACCATTAGAATCTCGGAAATGATATGAGATATAGGGTTGGTTAAATTGGGGTAAAGTTGCGCATTTTTATGGTTAACAACATTCTGTTTTAAAAATTAAAAATTTGCAGCCGTTCCGGAATTATCCGGCAAAAACCGAAATTTTGAAAATCAGTTTTTATTTTTATTTTTTTATTTATTTAAAGAGACATTTTATAACTAACAACACATTACATTGCCACTTTTAATGTTTCAGAAAATAATATCACTAAACTAACACACATGCTACGATAAATTTGATGGAGGCGTTTGATTTAGTTAAATGCTTTTTATATAACGTATAAGTAAATGTATTTAAATTACCTTAATTTTTGAAGCCTGATAGTAAAATTATGAAATAAATAGATGCATCAAATGGAAATTTCCAAAATCGTTTAAAATAAAAACGTTATTTTTTACGGAAAAAAAGTGGGTGGTGGTTTATTTATTCGAAACGTTGCATAAATGTAAAGTGTGATCTATCATTCTATTTAGAATTAAAATATAAGTAGATTAAGTATAGAGTTTATTAAAGAAAATTATTGATTGTTAAATATTATAAGTAGTTTAGAATTGTTATTTATTTTTTTTTGTATATATTTATAGCACTTGTTGCTAATAAAACATTTTCATTAAAACATTTTCATTTCATTTCATTTCAAGTGTATTAAGTTTAAAACCAAATATGCCGCCCAGTTAAAAAAACAAAGTTAAACATGGGAGGTCAAAGACAAAACGTCGACATTTAAATTTAGTGACCTTATTTTATAAAACATAAAAAGTGGCAATGTTAATGTGTCGTTAGTGTTAAAATATCTCTTAAAATAAACCGAAAAAAACATAAAAACTGTTTCGCAAATTTTTAAAACGGAATATTATGAACTATAAAAATAAGCAACTTGGGCCCAATTTAACCAACCCTGTATCTCTTACCGTTTCCGAGATCCTAATGGTGTTCCTCGAATTTGTAACAGCCTGTGTATAACCCTAATAAATTTTATAATGTAATGTATTGGTCCCATTTCCACATTTTTGCCAATACTGTTTCTATTTCCTTAAGCTAATTTTTTTAGAAAAGTTACGATATTTTAATTAAAAGGAAATTTATTTTGATTATTGGTAATTAGATGCAGATTTCTCGCTAATGCGTTAACTACTTCATTACCAATAATACCAAAATGAGTTTTAACCCAAGGATAATATGTGGTTATACCTTTTATTGTTGTCCGTCGAACCATAATTTATTGTTTATATAATAAATTTATGTGGGTACAAATTCTTAGTTGTAAAAAGTTTGCCATAGATTTTAAAACTGATTGTAAGTCTAAACAGATCATCACATTTGGTTTATTTTCGGTGAATGCCCATTTATTTTGGTTTTTATTACGATTAAAAAATGTCATGGTAAAAGTAAAAATATTATAAAAATATACAGGGTGATTCAAAACTTAAGGGGGTGATTCTACTTGACAAAATAAGGGTAGAGCTTCATATAATTTTTTTTTCAAAATGTCATTCGTTTTCGAGTTACAAGCCGTCAAAGTTCAAGTTTTTATTTTTTGTTTTTTGAATTGCCTGCTTACAGGAAAACCGATTTAACTAATATTTGAAAGATAGGCTAAGTCGTCTGCGCTTCATCATTTTAGTAACAATTAACATTGATTGTGTGCCGCTAGAGGGAACTTTACCTACATTGCCAATTGTTTACTTGTCATAATTGTTTAGTGTTGACAGCTACAGTAGATTTTGGTATGTTTCCTGAAACACTGATAGCAGGCCATTAGAAAAGTGCTATTGATTTACCTTACTAAATCTAACGGTTTAAACGTAAATCACCCTTAAAAGTAAGTGGTAAATTTACTTTTCTTATTTCGTTACCACCAGCTACCAGGTAAATAGCTATCAAAGTATACTAAAGCTGTCAGTTTAACATCAAATAAATTTGCTTTTTAAACTATTTAATTTATAATCTTAAAATAACTAATATTGGCTAATCACCAATATTCAAATATCAAATATTGTGATAATTATTTTTGTTATGGAAAAGCAAATGGTAATGCAGAGTTGGCAAGAAGATATTATATGGAGAGTTATTCAAAAAGAAATATCCCTCATGCTTAAACAATTTTCAGTGTGCACAGAAGGATTGAGGAATGTGGTTCCTTGAAAAGTTATAATGGAAATAGGGGAAGACCTAGAACTGGTAGAAACGTGCAACAAGAAGAAAGAGTGCTTGAAATTATTGAAGATAATCCAGGTACTAGTACTACAAAAATTGAGAATGAAGTGCGGCTCTGTCAGGCTAGTTCATGGAGGGTACTAAGAGAAGAACAACTCTACCCATTTCATTCACAAAAGGTGCAGGCTCTTTATGACGATGATCGGTCGAGACGGTTGGAAATGTGCAATCAGATCCTAGCTAAGTATGAACACGATAATCGATTAATTGGCCTCATATTATTCATTCACTCGTGTTGGCATAACACATCTACACAACATCCACATATGCTTACGAGAACCCAAACAATGTGGTAGAAACGAAACATCAGCGTAGATTTTCACTGAATGGGTGGGCAGGGATAATAGGAGATTACCTTATTGGTCCTCATTTCTCTGATGGCCCATTAACTGGTGACGTATACTTAGTTTTTATCCAAAATCATCTCCCATTGTATCTAACAGATGTGCCATTGGAAGCAAGGGCCAACATGTGGATCCTCCAAGACGGAGCTCCGCCCCACTTTAGTATACGTGTCCGGCAGTATTTGAATGCAACGTATCCTGGGCGATGAATAGGACGAAGTGGACCACTGGCATGGTTAGCGAGGTCACCAGACCTTAATCCTATGGATTTTTTCTTTTGGGGTCATTTGAAACAATTAGTGTACGATACTCCAGTAATCAACATCGAGGATCTTTGCTTTAGGATAATCGAAAAGTGTCACAATATTAAAGAAACACCAGGAATTTTTCATCGAGTTAGGCGACATTTTTTAAAGAGTCTTAGAAAATGTATTGAAGAAAATGGGGGACATTTAAAAATCTTTTTAGTTTGTTTAGTACTGTTTTAATAATTTTTAGCAATTAAATGTATATCGCAATAATCAATATATGAATATTTACTGATTAGCCATTATAAGTTATTTTAAATTTATAAATGAAATAGTTTAAAAGGCGTATTTTATTTTACACTGACAGCTTTAGTATAATTTGTTAGCTATTTACTTGGTAGCTGGAGGTAATGAAATGAGAAATAGTTATTTACATTACAAGATGCAAAAGTTTACTCTTTGGTGTAAGGTGGTTTTTAAAACCTCCGAACACTTGAAAGGCCTTTCGCATCGTGTAATGTATTATATTTTTCCGCTACTGTTCTATGTATCGCATAATTTAATAATCATTAACATCATGTTTTAATAGAAATATCAGAGATTTTGAAATTTTACCTGTTAAAAATTAATCCATAGCAACACATTTATTGTTGACATTGTCTGTCATCAGCACTTGCCAGATATTGAATTATTGTTAATTTAGTATAAATCCATTCCCATTTTAAAAATCTTAAATGAATATGAAAATGGCATCAAAAAACAGCTGACCTTGCCTGTGCCTCACTTCTGCCAGACAAATGTAAAGAGAGGTACCATCAAACATATAAATCGTTTTCTGAATGGCTTGCTACAAAAATGTGGGGCGGATTGACAAGAATGTGATGTTGGCGTATTTTCAAGAAAAATCCGAGTCTTTATTACCACCAACCCTCTGGTCTGTATATTCCATGCTTAAGTTAACAATTTCCGTAAACAAAAATCAAGATATTTCGGAGTTCAAGAAACTAGTTGCTTTTATTAAAAGGAAAAACGATGGTTATAAGGCAAAAAGTCAAAAATTTTTAAAAAAGAAGAAATCATAAAGTTTTTACTTAACGCGCCTGATCAAAGTTACTTAGCAATGAAAGTAATAGCCATTATGGGAGTGGCTGGGGCATGCCGGACAGACGAAATATACAGAATGAAGCTAAGTGATGTAGAAATAAGAAATGACGTGGCTATAGTAAAAATAGTGGATTTTAAAAATAAAGTTAAAAGAAACTTTGTAGTAACCAACGATGAAGGCTCAGTTCCTTATGTCAGATTTCTACAGGAATATATTAAGCTGAGACCAAGGAATGCTCTAGATGAGCGCTTATTGTATCGTTATGAAAGAGGTAAATGTGTTAATCAAGTAATTGGAAAGCACACTATTTCAAATGTACCTAAAGAAATTGCGAAGTTTTTGAAGCTTGAAGACATCAGTAGATACACTGGCCATTCTTTTAGAAGAACGTCAACTACGTTCCTTGCCAATGTTTCGGATGTCGATATTTTGGACTTAAAAAGGCATGGAGGTTGGAAGTCTTCTTCTGTTGCGAAGGGATATAAGTAGTGAGATGGGGCAGTATACGGATCTGACGTCATGGGGTCACTTGGCGGACGCTGACGTCAGCTCTCTGACGTAGGAGTCTGACGTAGAAATTTGTCGTTTAGGATGACGTAGGAGTCTGACGTAGAATGTTTGACGTAGAAATTTGACGTAGAATGTTTGACATATTTGACGTCGGCGCCAACTTGAGTGAAAAGGAACCTCAGCGTCGCGGCGGTGCGTGGGTGCGATCCTGTATCGGCTTCCGTTTTTTGCGACATATATTTGTTTCGGTTTCCTTATTTTTCAAAAATATATATATATAAATAAAATTGATGTTGTTGTTGTTTTTACAAAATGCTTATCAAGCCACTTACTTATTTTTCAAAAAAAAGTATGCAATTTTACTATGAAAGCAAAAGTTTTAAATTAATAATGTAAAATATTTACTTGAATATTAATTTATTTAAGAAAAAGTTAATTTATTGTGTAGATGTGAGCAATTTCACAGGAAGATAGTGTGTAAAAATAACTTAGTAATAACCACGAAGTTACAGTAATCAAAAAAGACATCCTGTGTGGTTGGAAAAAACGCGTACTTAATGTTAAGTTTTTAAATCTAATTTATTTAGTATCAATCTTTCTTCTTAAGGTTATAAGTTATTCCAGACAAAAAATGGCAAATCTACATTTTTTCTGCCAAAGTAAGTAATTATGTTTTAGTTATGATTTTAAATATTAATAAAATATTTTCCTCTTTTTTAGTACCCCTTGTGTTGCCGCCGTGGATAAACAGTAAGTGTTTTAATAGATTTTTTATCTAAACTTTTCTTCCACACCGAGAGATATATTGATTTATGTATTTCTATTTTTAGTGGACACCTTAGTTGGGGCGGTAATAGAGATAAAGGAGGAGGCGGACTTCCGTTTCCCTAACAACAATGTGAGTGTTAAGGATATTTGTAAAATTTTATATTTTTCAATAATTTTTCTTAATTTTTTTAGTTCATGTATAGAGTCCAATTCAGAGAAACGATTCCACCGGGATTTTTCATTCTCTTCGAGGGAAATATTTTAAGATTGATTAACGTAACCTCAAAATTTTACACGCACGTGGTTTATAAAACATGACGACAAAATGGTGAAGGTAAAAATAATTATAATCAATAAAAATACAGTTAGTCGGTAAAAATACAATTAACGACTTACAAATATTTAAAAATAATAAAATAATAATTTTGTATATTTCCTAAAATTAACCCCTTAAATAAGACTTAAGGGTATTTTTAAAAATATTTTATAAAAGGGTATCATGAAAGATCGTTATCAGCCGGGGTACCGAAGGTACTTTTTCAGCTATTTGCGCAAACCTAACTATAATGGTTTAGCCAGAAAATGAGTTTTAGGGTCTGCGCATGTTGCCAATGTGGCTTAAACAGTTTTTGACGTATATTTCGGCTTCTAGTAGACCGATTTTAGTTATTCTTTTTTTAAACAATTTATTTTTAATAAGCCTATAAATATTAGTACTAAAAATTTAAATATTTATGTTATTTGAGTGTAAATAGGGCCTTAACAGTTTTTAATGTATATTTTGGTTTCTAGTAGACCGATTTGAGTTGTTCTTTTTGTTAGTAATTTAATTTTTATAAATCTACAAATAATAATACTAAAATTTTTAATAGTTATGTTATTTGAGTGTAAATAGGGCCTTAACAGTTTTTAACGTATATCTTGGCTTCTAGTGGTTTGATTTTAGTCATTCTTTTTTAAACAATTTATTTTTAATAAATATATTAATATTAACACTAATTTTTTAAAATAAATATGTTATTTGAGAGTAAATAGGGCCTTAACAGTTTTTAACGTATATTTCGGTTTCTGGTAGATTGATTTTAGTTGTTCTTTTTGCTAATAATTTAATTTTTATAAATCTACAAATATTAATACTAAAATTTTTAATAATTATGTTATTTGAGTGTAAATAGGGCCTTAACAGTTTTTTACGTATATCTTGGCTTCTAGTGGTTTGATTTTAGTCATTCTTTTTTAAACAATTATTTTAAATAAATATATTAACACTAATTTTTTAAATAAATATGTTATTTGAGAGTAAATAGGGCCTTAACAGTTTTTAACGTATATTTCGGTTTCTGGTAGATTGATTTTAGTTGTTCTTTTTGCTAATAATTTAATTTTTATAAATCTACAAATATTAATACTAAAATTTTTAATAATTATGTTATTTGAGTGTAAATAGGGCCTTAACAGTTTTTACGTATATCTTGGCTTCTAGTGGTTTGATTTTAGTCATTCTTTTTTTAAACAATTATTTTAAATAAATATATTAACACTAATTTTTTAAATAAATATGTTATTTGAGAGTAAATAGGGCCTTAACAGTTTTTAACGTATATTAGAAATACAGGGCTGTTTTTGAAAATACAGGGCTGTTTTTGGAAATACAGGGCTGTTTTTAGAAATACAGGGCTGTTTTTGGAAATACAGGGCTGTTTTTAAAAATACAGGGCTGTTTTTGGAAATACAGGGCTGTTTTTGGAAATACAGGACTGTTTTGGAAATACAGGGCTGTTTTTTCAAAATCAACTTCGTTTAGTAGTAAATGATACCATTCTTGATTGCATTGCTCGTAATCCTCGGCAACTTTACTTGGAAACAAAGGATTTACTTCGTTGATGTTTAGGAGTGTGTAGAAATCTGTATTAGATACAACAGACATTTTGGGATAGATTTAATGATTTTTAAGCTAAGCACAATGTTTCACTTTGAATGTCTACGACAGACTGACCAGGTCTCTCTGGACTTATCTAATATATGTATTTACAATTATGACACCAGCGCAAAAGTCTAAACATGAACAGGTAATTAAATATGAACAGCAAAATAAACAGTTGAACAGCCCTGTATTTTGAAAATACAGTCCCTGTATTTCAAATACGGCACCGTTTTTAAATACGGCACTGTTTTTAAATGGGCACCGTTTTTGAAATACGGCACCGTTTTAAAATACGGCACCGTTTTCAAAATACGGCACCGTTTTTGTGAATACGGCACCGTTTTTGGGTATGGCACCGTTTTTGTAATATGGCACCGTTTTTCAGTAATACGGCACCGTTTTTTAAAATACGGCACCGTTTTAAATACGGCACCGTTTTGTGAATACGGCACCGTTTGCAATACGGCACCGTTTTTAAAATATGGCACCGTTTTTTAAAATACGGCTACCGTTTTTTAGAATCACGGCACATTTTCGAATACGAACGATTTTCCTATGATATGACCGTTTTTTGTATAGGCACCGTTTTAATTCTCATGTCACTTCGATAAGACGGGATAAGTTGAAGTACGGCCCCCCACCGTAAAACTGCTGAATATGTTATAAAATATCATCCTTCTTGTTGGAATTTAGGTTAGGTGTGTTTTGGACGCGTGCGTTAAAACACACCTAACCTAAATTCCATAAGAGGGTGGTATTTTTATAACATATTCAGAAATTTTTACAGTGGGGGGCCGTAATTTCTAACTTATCCGTCTTATCAAGTGACATGCTTGACCTTGAAATTTAAAAACGGTGCCTTATTTTAAAAAGCGGTTGCCGTATTTTAGAAAACGGTGCTGTATTTTAAAAAACGGTGCCGTATTTCTAAAAAACGGTGCCGTATTTTAAAAACGGTGCCGTATTTAGGTGCCGTATTTCAAAACGGTGCCGTATTTTGAAAACGGTGCCGTAGTAAAAACGGTGCCGTATTTTAAAAAACGGTGCCGTATTTTTGAAAAACGGTGCCGTATTTTAAAAAACGGTGCCGTATTTTAAAAAACGGTGCCGTATTTAAAAACGGTGCCGTATTTTAAAAACGAGTGCCGTATTTTGAAAAAACGGTGCCGTATTTTAAAAACGGTGCCGTATTTTAAAAAACGGTGCCGTATTTTTAAAAACGGTGCCGTATTTGAGAATACAGGGCTGTATTTGAAAATACAGGGGCTGTATTTTCAAAATACAGGGCTGTTCAACTGTTTATTTTGCTGTTCATATTTAATTACCTGTTCATGTTTAGACTTTTGCGCTGGTGTCATAATTGTAAATACATATATTAGATAAGTCCAGAGAGACCTGGTCAGTCTGTCGTAGACATTCAAAGTGAAACATTGTGCTTAGCTTAAAAATCATTAAATCTATCCCAAAATGTCTGTTGTATCTAATACAGATTTCTACACACTCCTAAACATCAACGAAGTAAATCCTTTGTTTCCAAGTAAAGTTGCCGAGGATTACGAGCAATGCAATCAAGAATGGTATCATTTACTACTAAACGAAGTTGATTTTGAAAAAACAGCCCTGTATTTCCAAAAACAGTCCTGTATTTCCAAAACAGCCCTGTATTTCCAAAAACAGCCCTGTATTTTTAAAAACAGCCCTGTATTTCCAAAAACAGCCCTGTATTTCTAAAAACAGCCCTGTATTTCCAAAAACAGCCCTGTATTTTCAAAAACAGCCCTGTATTTCTAATATACGTTAAAAACTGTTAAGGCCCTATTTACTCTCAAATAACATATTTATTTAAAAAATTAGTGTTAATATATTTATTTAAAATAATTGTTTAAAAAAAGAATGACTAAAATCAAACCACTAGAAGCCAAGATATACGTAAAAAACTGTTAAGGCCCTATTTACACTCAAATAACATAATTATTAAAAATTTTAGTATTAATATTTGTAGATTTATAAAAATTAAATTATTAGCAAAAAAGAACAACTAAAATCAATCTACCAGAAACCGAAATATACGTTAAAAACTGTTAAGGCCCTATTTACTCTCAAATAACATATTTATTTAAAAAATTAGTGTTAATATATTTATTTAAAATAATTGTTTAAAAAAGAATGACTAAAATCAAACCACTAGAAGCCAAGATATACGTAAAAAACTGTTAAGGCCCTATTTACACTCAAATAACATAATTATTAAAAATTTTAGTATTAATATTTGTAGATTTATAAAAATTAAATTATTAGCAAAAAGAACAACTAAAATCAATCTACCAGAAACCGAAATATACGTTAAAAACTGTTAAGGCCCTATTTACTCTCAAATAACATATTTATTTTAAAAAATTAGTGTTAATATTAATATATTTATTAAAAATAAATTGTTTAAAAAAAGAATGACTAAAATCAAACCACTAGAAGCCAAGATATACGTTAAAAACTGTTAAGGCCCTATTTACACTCAAATAACATAACTATTAAAAATTTTAGTATTATTATTTGTAGATTTATAAAAATTAAATTACTAACAAAAAGAACAACTCAAATCGGTCTACTAGAAACCAAAATATACGTTAAAAACTGTTAAGGCCCTATTTACACGCAAATAACATAATTATTTAAATTTTTAGTACTAATATTTATAGGCTTATTAAAAATAAATTGTTTAAAAAAAGAATAACTAAAATCGGTCTACTAGAAGCCGAAATATACGTCAAAAACTGTTTAAGCCACATTGGCAACATGCGCAGACCCTAAAACTCATTTTCTGGCTAAACCATTATAGTTAGGTTTGCGCAAATAGCTGAAAAAGTACCTTCGGTACCCCGGCTGATAACGATCTTTCATGATACCCTTTTATAAAATATTTTTAAAAATACCCTTAAGTCTTATTTAAGGGGTTAATTTTAGGAAATATACAAAAATTATTATTTTATTATTTTTAAATATTTGTAAGTCGTTAATTGTATTTTTACCGACTAACTGTATTTTTATTGATTATAATTATTTTTACCTTCACCATTTTGTCGTCATGTTTTATAAACCACGTGCGTGTAAAATTTTGAGGTTACGTTAATCAATCTTAAAATATTTCCTCGAAGAGAATGAAAAATCCCGGTGGAATCGTTTCTCTGAATTGGACTCTATACATGAACTAAAAAAATTAAGAAAAATTATTGAAAAATATAAAATTTTACAAATATCCTTAACACTCACATTGTTGTTAGGGAAACGGAAGTCCGCCTCCTCCTTTATCTCTATTACCGCCCCAACTAAGGTGTCCACTAAAAATAGAAATACATAAATCAATATATCTCTCGGTGTGGAAGAAAAGTTTAGATAAAAAATCTATTAAAACACTTACTGTTTATCCACGGCGGCAACACAAGGGGTACTAAAAAAGAGGAAAATATTTTATTAATATTTAAAATCATAACTAAAACATAATTACTTACTTTGGCAGAAAAAATGTAGATTTGCCATTTTTTGTCTGGAATAACTTATAACCTTAAGAAGAAAGATTGATACTAAATAAATTAGATTTAAAAACTTAACATTAAGTACGCGTTTTTTCCAACCACACAGGATGTCTTTTTTGATTACTGTAACTTCGTGGTTATTACTAAGTTATTTTTACACACTATCTTCCTGTGAAATTGCTCACATCTACACAATAAATTAACTTTTTCTTAAATAAATTAATATTCAAGTAAATATTTTACATTATTAATTTAAAACTTTTGCTTTCATAGTAAAATTGCATACTTTTTTTTTGAAAAATAAGTAAGTGGCTTGATAAGCATTTTGTAAAAACAACAACAACATCAATTTTATTTATATATATATATTTTTGAAAAATAAGGAAACCGAAACAAATATATGTCGCAAAAAACGGAAGCCGATACAGGATCGCACCCACGCACCGCCGCGACGCTGAGGTTCCTTTTCACTCAAGTTGGCGCCGACGTCAAATACGTCAAACATTCTACGTCAAATTTCTACGTCAAACATTCTACGTCAGACTCCTACGTCATCCTAAACGACAAATTTCTACGTCAGACTCCTACGTCAGAGAGCTGACGTCAGCGTCCGCCAAGTGACCCCATGACGTCAGATCCGTATACTGCCCCATCTCACTACTGATATATTGCTGAATCCTATAGTACTAAGGTGGAAATTTCAAAGAAGATTTTACACGAAATTCCTACAAATATTTCCTCTAATGAAGTAACAGTGAAAAATATGAATATTAACGAAGGTAAAGGTGATAACGATACCCCAACAATAAATTTAAAAACTGTTAATTCAAGTATAATTCCTCCAATTTCTTTTGCTAATTGCTCAAATTGCACAATTACTTTTAATGTCAATACCTAACCTAGTTTTTAAAATATTTTGTCATAAATTAGTTACTTTTTATAAATAAATCCTAATATTTCCCACAAGCATATTTTCTTTTTTTTACCCTTACTTTTTTGTCCAGGCGCTGAAAATATTACTTTCGTAGCTAGTAACGCTTAGCAACCAGGTAACACGAAGGTTCTCTTTCGTTATCATTTGCGTTGCTAGGACCACAAAATTTTCTTATTTATACAGTAGTAGAAAAAGTAAATTTACCAAATAATGTTTAAGGGTGATTTACGTCTAAACCGTTGGGTTTAGCGATGTAAATAAAAAGCACCTTTTTTAAAGGCCTGGCATCATTAGTCTAGGTTTTAAATATTAGTCAAATCGTTTTTCTGTAAGCGAGTAATTCAAAAAACAAAAAATAAAAACTTGAAATTTGACGGTTTGCAACTCGAAAACGAATGACATTTTGAAAAAAATGTATATGAAGCTATATCCTTATTTTGTCAAGTAGAATCACCCCCTTAAGTTTCTTAATAGATTTTTGAGTCGTTCTGTATAATAAATTACATCTCACTGTATGAACTTTCATTGAGTATGCAGCAATTTAGTTTATTTTAGGCACAAATTTACTTTTACTTGCCCTAAAAACCTTTATATTTTAATTTTTGCTAGTTTTTAGGGTAAGAAAGTGGAAATGTATAAACTAAATAGCTGGCGTACCTACATATAAGTAGTTCTTACAATAAAAGATAGGTTAGTTAAATACATGCTACCATATTATTTGTCACTCTGACACTGACAGAATTATTTAAAAAGTTTAAAACCACAATACTTTTTTTTTTAGGTTTTACCGTTAATAAGTACGTTAATATGCTGTTGATTTTACAAAGACTAGCAATAAATATTATATTAAACATTTTTTATTCTGTACAGAAAGAAATATAATTTGTGTATAAAAAAGATCTGTACTATAATAAAGCCATTTAGAAAAATAAAATGGTAAATTATATTAAAGTTAAATTTTATTGTTATAAATTATCCCATTAACGCCCAGTGATACCATTTGGTATCGTATCACCTTTAAGACGTCACTATCGCAATTCTTATTTCATCATGTGATAAAATAAAAGTTTAGCAATCATTTAAGCTTTGTACTTTTTGATTTGCAACTCGTGTTTTTTTAACTTTGAATTTTGCAAAATGATAAAACTGACTAAAAAAAATTGATATTTTTTTTTAAAAGTAAGTACAATGCTTTAGCTACACTGTTTATTTTTCTCTTTAGGAATACTTTTGTAGACTAAAAATTAGCAATTAGTTGATGTGTTTTTTAAAAATTGTTTTAGTTTTTAAAAAACGATAAATAATTAAGATGCTTTCATATTGTTGTAACAGGCGTAATTTTTATTATCAGAGTCTTAAGATAGGACTTATCCAAGCGACGATGGTAAAAATCAAATAAAATAAATATTAATAAGCTCCTTACTGCAAATTCAGATTTAAGTAAATAATATGCCGACAAACACAAAAGTTTTCTCTTTTATTTTTATAAACATAAAACTAAAAATACCCATATGCACCGTAAATATGACAAAGTTGTTACAAAAAAACGAAGCAAAGGCTAGTTTTGGTCAATTGTTTATATAAATCTTAAATATAGTAGTTGACAATTTCTGGTTTTTGTTGAAAAATACTTACAGTTAAGCTTTCAATTTTGGAATTTGGAAAACAAATAGTCCAAGAATCCTTAGCACGTAATAGTGTACCTCTATTTACCGCAAAGTTGTGCCGAATATTTATCATGACAAATTAATTGATGTATGTAGATGTAGCTTATAGGAATTGAAGATAGAAATAAACAACAGCAAGTTCATTTGTATCAAAGAAGGCAAAATATTTAGAAGTCATTTTTAACCAAAAATTTACCTAGGAACCACAATCAAGCAATGTCACACAGAAGGAAAAAAATTACCCTGGGTAGATGCCGAAGACTTTCCAAAAAAAATTGGGGACTTATCTCGAAGATGAACTTGTGGTTGTACAAAATGTTTGTTAGACCAATGATAACCTACGGTTTAATTGTCAGGGTGCAAAGACGCTTTAAAAGACGGCAAGAAAGCAATTACAAATTATACAAGCACTTGCTTGTCTATCTATGTATTACGGGGGCCATAGAAACGACCCCTACTGCAGCTCTGGAAGCGCTGCTTAACCTACCGCCACTTCACGTATTCATACAGGGTAAGAGAAAACGGTACAATACCGTCTGAAAGGCCAGAGTCTTATTATAAGACAGGAAAATGCCATACAATGGAGATTCAAGGAGAACCAAGAAGTCAACTGACTGTGTGATGCCTTTGGACAAAATGGCACCAAGCAATTGACTAAACAAATGATTTTAAACCATAAGATAAAAATAACTGATAGGCAGGCCCTTCCGTTAAAGAAACTGGTATAAAATGGCTCCAAAACGGACCAAGGAGCTCGAGCAGGCATATATAACGACAAACCGAGAACAAAAATAAACATAGGTCTTGAATAACACCCTACCGTGTTCCAGGCGGAAAATGTAGCCATAGAACAAGGTGCTAGAAAAACCATTAAAAGAAGTTACGTGGCTAAAACTATAGTAATTTATTTGGACAGCCAGGCAGCAAATAGGGCTGTGTATCAGTTAACTCAAGATCAGCTCTAAGCTGGTGCATGAGCGAATTCCAAGACTAGTGGATAGTAACACCAAAACAGCTTATGCAAAAAAATTGGATAGTGTGCTCTATACATATGGGTCCAAGGATACACAATAAATCTGAGCAGGTTGCAGTGCTAGAGGATTACAATTATTTACCTCCAAGCTAATCTAATCTAAGCAAATCTTGTTTGATTTACGAATATCAGTGAGGGAGGGGACAAAACGACCTTGACTGAAACCAGAGGTAGGTCGCGAAGTATCGATTAGTGCTATCGAAAGTCATTGATAGTTTTGACTATTAAAAACACATTTAAGATTGTGTTAAACCTAAAAATTTGACGCACTTAATATCGGGCATTTTTGTCATTTTTTTTTTTAAGTTAACATTAGGAATCTTTTTTTTTAGGTTTTATGAATAAACAAATAAATAAGTTTGGTGGCATCAAGAGTTAAACCCAGGTTACCAAACGTTTTTTCTCTTTCTTAGTATAATTTATTTACATATTAAATAAACTACAATATTTAAATATATAATTTATACCAAATTTGGTGATCCCTTTCGAAGGCAAGTAAGTAAACCCAGGAAAATACAACTTATTGACCAAGTAACTTTTTTTATTTAAAATAAAGCATTGAGCGCATTTAGAAAATAGCACAACAACACTACTTTGCTACTGAAGTGCTTAAGTTTCAGCTATTGAGCAATTATATTCTAAATTCAGTAGTTAGGAAATAAGTTAAAAAGCACCAATTCTTTATTGGCCTCGTTAATACGTCGTATTATGCACAGCGGGCGTAAATTACAGTATGCATTTATTTATAGCCAATCGGTTTTTGAAACCACAAACAAAAATGAGAAAACCTATTACGTTGTTGCAAGATTGGCTAAAAAAAGTTTTTTTTAATACTTATTGATACATCAAAAACATATTATGCTTGGGTATAAGTCAAATATAAAAAATTATAGTATGATGTTTATTCTATTTGTTTAAAATGTGTAGTTACGGAGTAACGGATCATAGGTTCTTGTGTAAATGCTTGTCAATATTTTAAATAACATTTTTCTGCCTAAGTTTTTATTAACCCGTTAATACGGCTCTAAATGTTTATGTTTACTTAAAAATAAACAGTTGAGATGTAGGTTTTAAGTGTTCATACTCTCACCTTTACTTAAATTCTATTGGAGTCTTGCCACCAGTAATACCATATGCTAGCAGCATATATTTTTTATCTGATATATGATGTTAAGTAAATTTGCTTTATATAATTAAAAGATGATCATATTAATTTTACTATACAAAAAATAGTAAACAAAAAAAAAACAAAAAATAGTTGGTCGCGCTAATGTGTTTAGAGATCAAATAATGCTCCATTTGTGTTGCATTATAAATCCAAAGGTTAAAATTGTGGGTGTAGAGAACGACTGGTATTAAAAATTTTAAACCTTGAATTTATCGCAGTTAGGTATTAAACACATAAAACAAGTTTGCACACTACCCACACTTTAATGCAATATATATGTCGGTAAACTTGTTTTGAGAATATAGGACATTCTAAAGCAATAAAATGGTTTATAGGTAAATAAAATTCTGTACTACTAAATATGCTGCTATAAATTAAAAACAAATTGAAGGGAGTAAATTATTTATGCAAATTTTGTCTTAATTTTAAAAATAAACTCATTTTAAAACTTTGTTAGTATACCCCACGAAACTACTAGCAAAGCTGTTTTTTAGAAGTGGTATACGATTTAAAAATTGTAGTTAAATCTATGGCCTAATACGATGCATAATAATTATTTTGTAAATTTGGCAATTTTTAATTATTTTTTTCTATATGCAGTGTGGGCCAAATTAAACTTACACTTTTTAACTATTGATAACTTTGTATTTGTTGCGCCTATTTTTATTTTTTTTTATTTTTAAAGGGCTAATGGGTAAATATGTTTTCTTTAGGTTTTCCAATTTTTATCAAATAGATTCACACATGACCGTACTTACGGGACTTTTTTCAAAATGATGCATTTAACTTGGTTGCATTATAATTTCGAATTTGTTTACAGTTGGGCTAGTACGTTTAATTTTAAATAACTGGTACTGGTACTGGTAAGTTGTGTCAGCAAAAAGTTTCCTGGTAAAACCGAGAGAAATGCATCATTAATTTCTAAATCTTTAAATGTTTAACAGATTCGCCTTAACTGAATTATTTTTTTAGGTTGTGTACAAAAAAAAACGTATATATCTGAATTCTTTTGCAACGAGGTTAAATACTGTATTTTGAAAAAATCCGGTAAGTCTTACCCTATGTTTTTTTTACATAACAATAGGCAAATTTGTTTTATTCTATGTAAAAGCTAAACCCATAAACAAGGTATAATAATGTTTGGTTTCTCTATTAGTCGTCTACTATTAGTTGTGATTGTATGTGTATTTATTTTTCCTTAAATAAAATAAAAAATATATATCTATAATTTTGGTATCAAATTATACATTACACAAAAATCATAATATTAGAAAAATTTATAAAAATAAAACTATCTTTTTTTCGATATATTTTATTATCTTTCTGAACTAAAATATTTAACCTATTTGTTTTTTCATTATTGCCCTAAGCAATAATTATTTTCCAAGTTTAGGCTTATATGTTAAGAATCACCCTTAATATTTTTGGTTTGAATATGGTGGACAATGATTCTTCATGAATAATACTATAATAATTTCGGACTTCCATTGCCTTTATTTAAACTATTCACATAACGTTTTGGGTAGTCTCTTTGTCTGTTTACAAGTGTAAACTAATACTAATTCCTAATGTCACGAGGTATATATACTATGGTAGACCATCAACTTGTGATTGAGTTGGGTGCGATCATGCGTGGTGTTGTTCACCCAGGACGCCAGCATTGGTGCGCTTAAGGAATGGTTTCCAAATAGTGGGTATTTCCACACTTGGATATTTTCAATAAAGACTGTTTTTTAAATTTTTGCTTTTTCCAAGAGGGCTCCCTGTAAACAACCCGTGCTTCTGACCACTTAATCACATGTTCTTTAGACCAAACGTGGTCAGCGACTCCGGAGCTAGATGTTTCGCCTTCCTGAGTATGATGCTTTTGCTTCATAAGTTTTATATTAAGCGGGCCTTTTGTTTTACTAATGTGCGACCCTCCACATTTACATGGCACCTGGTAGATTATCATTTTTTCTGTTTAGATAATTTAGATTTTGTTTTTGTCAGGATACTTCTAAGAACTGTTCCGAGCTTGAAAACCGTTTTGATTTTATATTGTCTGACTTTTTTTCTAATCTTTTCATATATTTCTTTTATATAGGGTGTTTTTTAACAAATGCAAACAAAAAATAGAAAGTGGTTTTCCACCAAAAAATAAGAAAAAAATTTCATATGAACTATAAGCATTAACCTTTTTAAAAAAAAAATTGGGTTAAAGTTACTTGGTGTACCCTCCAAGCTGCTTAGACCGTTTTTTATGCGGTGGCAATAAGGGAGTGAGTTCTTTAAGTTGTTTGTTTTAAAAGTGATATTTGGGCACCGGATCCACAGGTGGGATCAGAAAGAAAAGAAAACAAAAAAATAAATAAATAAAAGAAGAGTTACTTCCAGTTACAAAACATCCTAAAATATAAGATAAGTTAAATTAACTTTATGTTTTAAAGTTAAATTATTATATGTCAAAAATAAGTCAACAGGTAATTTTTAATTTTACAAAACTATTCGTTTTAAACGTAAAGATAAATTTTCAAATTTTAAAGATAATTATCAAGCACCAATACAAAGTTCCTGAAATTTAAAAGGTAGGGTTTTAAGACTTAACTAAAAATAAAATACTAAAAAGTCAATTTCAAAAATTTAATTTTACAAGCAAATATTTATCTGGTTTCACAAGAAAATCTTTACGAGAGCAGTATGCTTAATTTAAAAACAGGCCTAAGTGTTTTCAAAGAATATTTTGAAATCGAAAAAAGGTTATTTTTTTAAACAAAAAAGTTGCCTGTCGTCATCCAAACTGCTTACACATTACTCTGGGCTTAATTCCAAAAAAAAATCTAATTAAGGTAAAGAGAAAATTTATAAAGAATTTTAATTTTAATTTAGATAAGGATAGATAATTAAAAAATATTGGGACCACTTACTAAACGTACCCGTTCTAAAATCACAAAACCTGAAATAGGAACAACTAGTTTTTGTGATAAGCTTTGTAAAGTAAGGACCTCCAAAATTTTTAATTAATAAAAAATTCTTATCGAAGTGAGAAATTATCTTTAGAAAATAAAGTAAAAATTTAATGAAATAATTAGGAAAATATATCGAGATTACTTATTGGCCGTCTAAAATCACGAAGACTAAAATGAGTTCAAATAGTCTTGTGATAAGCCTTGTACAATGAGTAAACTAGAAATAATTAACTTATGGTTTCAGATGAAGGTTAAGCAAAAAAATAGAAAGGTGTCAAAAGGTAAAAAGTTAGATACTTAACAATTTTAAATTTAGAAAAATTAATTAGAAAATATTTCAGGATAACTCATTAAACGTACTCTATCTAAAAATCACAAATCCTAAAGTGAGATAAACTAGTTTTGTGATAAGCTTTGTAAAATAAGTAATCTTGAAATAATCAGTTAAATTTTAAGCCCAAAGTAAGATATATATTTAATAAAAAACATTTTTAATGAAATTAACAAGATAAGAAAAATTTAGAATTTTAGAAAATCAAGAAATTTAGAATCGCCGAAAAATATACAAAATATGATTCTAATTTCAATATGCAAATTTACAATATAAAAGTTATATCGAACACCTTGTTCTAGATATAACTAAAAGATAAGCGATAAGCCAAATAATATTATACAGAAAAATCTTAAATTTTAACACTGTAATCAACAGTCCAAGAGATAAGCAAAATGTTACACTATAAAAAATCTTAAATTTTAATACTTAAATTTAGAAGGTTATGCCATAAGTTCTAAAGATATTATCTAGGAAATATGAAGATAAGTGATACTTAATTTAGAGTGAGTGATATGTTACAAAATATAATACAAAAAAATCTATTTAACTTTGGCCATCAGATAAACATCTGTAAAATACAATTAAGTTGCCAAAATTAAAACGGTAGATATACTTAAATTTTAAACGGTAGATATACTTAAATTTTATAATATTAGGGTACTTAAATTTAAAGGTAAAATATTACTAAGAAAAAGTAATTAATATTACTCAGAACAGTAATGAACCCTAGAAAAAAATCCAATGCTTGAGGCTCCAAAACGGCGCATGCCAGTATGTGGTCTTTCACAAAAAAAAAAAACAGGAGACTACTAAACCATAGAAAGTTCATCAGACTGCTTAGGGTAATACTCAGGATAAAAAAGATGATTGCTGCAAAGATTATGGCATACCTAAAAAACAATGTGGAGATAAAAATGTTGGTAACTGTTTAAAATATATGGAGAAAATGACTTATCTGTGATAGTGTCGTGAATCCTGGAATAAATCCAATGCTCAGGGCTCCTGTATGTGGTCTTTCACACAAAGTAGAAGTCCTCCCAACCATAGAAAACCCACGAGGCTGTCCTCCAAAAGATCAGTGAGCACACAATGTCCCCTTTAATCACATTTTCAGCAACAAGCCAGTGTCATCATATTAAACTTCGATCATGGAGAAGAGAAGGTCCTCAAGGAATTAAAATTTTGAATTTTGAAAATATATTTTAAATTGAAGAGGATAAAATCGTTCTTTAAAAATGAATTTGAATTTAAATTAGAATTTGAACTTGAATTGAATTTGATAGTAATTGAATTTCCATTTGAATATCTAAGTTGAATATCTGTGTTTGAATAGTTAAGTTGAACGTCTAAGTTGAATATCCTAATTGAATATTTAAGTTGAACGTCTAAGTTGAATATCTTAATTGAAGCCTAAAAATAAAAGAAAAAATAGTCACGGAACAGCAAAATGGCGGTAGTAGAAAAATGAGGATTCCAAAACTTATTTTATTATAATTTACCTGTTGGTCGGGCTTCATTTTCCTTTGGCGATGCTTAAGCCTTAATCCATTTAAGGTTCAAGAAATTAAAAACTTTTTAACAATCTAATCCGGCAAGGCCGCTCCAACTTTAAAAAGTTATCACATGTTAAAATTTAACTTCTTTCAAAAAATGGCTAACACATGCCAGTTGCCTTCGTTAAGAAATTTGGATGACCAAAGGACATAAAACAGGCCAGATTTTGGTTTTATTGGCCAAATATTATAAAAATAATATTTACCGGTTTTGACAATCCCTTCCAATTTATAATGTGGGTCGAAAATATAGGTCACTTTATTCTAAATAAATTATGTCGAATGCTAAGAAAATGAAATCTAAGGAAAACGAAATTTAAGAAATACATTCCATAATTAGCTGGAAAAACTAACATTTTTTAGGAAATATCAAAACATAACCCAAATGAATGAAATATTGTGACTAAAGGCGAGATTAAAGGTAAAATTATAACGAATTGACTGAAATAGGCAACCCATTAATCAGACAGCTGTATTATCGATGAATCAAACACGAGTTCAATGAGTTTGACGAAAATTTCAGGGGCGTAGTTAGCATTAAGTTAATTTTAAATTGAAATGTTAAATTTAAAAATGTAATTTGAACAAAGAAGATGAATTATTAATAAAATTATTAGAAAATTAAGACCTTGTAACAAGGATGTACAAATGCTTGTTACAGAACATATGTCCAAAACGTCTTAGTTTTTAAACTACGAGGTGTTTATGCGTTTATAAAAATATTGTTTTTTTTATTACCTTTTATACTCGTTCAAATGACATTTTTAGGCATACAAGGAAAAGAATATATTTTACCAGTGTCGTTCATGACGGGTTTAAGGTAAATATTTTTTGAGAAAAAATGGTACGTCACTGCATTTTCTAAAATAAAAACCCTTTTTTAAATCTCCATTTAGTTTAGAACAAATTTGGTTTCCTGATTTTTTTTGTTTGATGTACGGTTTTCTCGTAAATAAATAAAAACAATTTCTCGGCATGGCCAAATTCCAATCTTATTAAAGAATAAATAACGAAGATTAATTTTAATTGTAGAATTGCATTAAGGAACAAACTGACCATGCCAAAAATGGTTTTATTGATTTACGCGAAAACCGTACATCAAACAAAAAAATGTCAGGAGATCAATTTTGTTCTAAAATAAATAGAGATTTTAGAAAAATATTTTTATTTAAAAAAATGCAGTGACGAACTATATTTTTAAATATTTACCTTAAATTCCTTATAGACAACACTGGTACATTTTTTTTCTATGCCAAAAAATGTCTTCTGGTGCAAAGGGTGTCCTTCCAATTTTTTTTTAATTTGATTATACAGGTTATAATAAAAAAAATATATTAAAAAAAATTAAACCCCCTTTGGTTCAAAAACTAAGAGAACATATGTTCATACGAGGTTTATTTTCTTATTTTTTGGTGGAAAATCATCTCCTTAAATTTTTTTCATTTAATTAGAAACACCCTGTATATGGAATCGTTAAGAGAGAGAAAGAGAGTATTTTTCTCAGAAGGTCACACTGTTGGTTCTAAAATACATTTATTAATATATATATAATTGTATAAATACTTCAAATAAAGACAATGAAAGTCCAAAATTCCTATCTTTTATATCTGCCTTTTATATTTTTAATAATTTTAGAGAACAAATATTACCTTAACCTATTGTTTTTTGTTTTGTTAATAAAAAAATGAACAAGTTAAAAGGCCTATGCGATATTTAAAACTAATTTAATTACAATTTAAAATAAAAAACTAGTATTAAAAAAAAAATTACGGTACCACAAGTTAAACCGGTAATTTTTATCATATTTTAAAAGAATACAATATTTTAAACAAAATGACACCCTAATGTTATTTTTGACGCAGGTGCTTTTAAAATTTATGATAGGCTAAAACGGTTAATTTCTGGTCAAGTGGTTATCGTCTTTTGTTTTACGACTTCTACAGACGACGTAAAGGTTTAAAATCCTGTTTATAATCATTATTCTTTTTTTTTTAATGAAACGTTGCTGATTTGTTAGCATATTCTAAAACATCATTTTATTTTAAACAATTTGGTTCCACAAACATAATATCGTCGGTATAAAGGTAAAGTTCTAAGTAACATTTTTCTCAAAAATGAGTTAGGCATACCCCAGTTACTTGCGGCAACAGTTCTATCATAAAACTGCGATGTTTGACTTCTAGAGCCCTTAAGTAAAATATTCAATTTCACTATGTGCAAGAAAAACTTTAGGTAATGCAGTAAACCTAAGTAACTTAAACGTAAATAAATAATATTTCGTATGTGTAACTTAGTAAGTTTTTGGACGCAAAGAGTCGAGACAGGATATTTCGAGGGTGATGTATTAAGTCAAACCAAATAATTTAGTTCCAAGTTTAGTGAGCTAACATTTTTTCTAGTGTTTTTATGTGCAGTTATACTACTTTATTTATGCCCTATATGGTAAAATTACTAGGTTACAAAAGAGGTAAAATTTAAAGATTGTCCCGAAAAAAACAGTAAGAAAACGTCAAAACGCGCTTCCTCTGCGAATGGGACAGTCGAGCACGATCGGATCACTACAGAAGGAAAGTTTGGCCTCCGAGAGTGTCTCTTGAGCCAGGAAAGAAAATGTAACCAGCGCGCCATTAGTTCCCGCAGAAAAAATTTTACTACCACCACTTCATATAAAATGGGACTCATGAAAATTTTTGTAAAGGCCATGAACAAGGAAGGTCGTGCTTAGTTATTTAAAAGAAAAGTTCCCTTCAATCAGTGATGCTAAAATTAAGGAAGGAATATTTGTGGGTCCCTAGATTAGGAAACTCTTCGCAGATGAGCAACAATTCCGTACTTGAAGGCAAGGAAAAAGACGCTTGGAATGCCTTTAAAGTCGAGGCCGTAGCAACGAATTTTCTGGGAAAACATAAATAGCTGAAAACTATAAAGAACCTGGTTGCCCAACTTCTTTCTTGTTACCAAAACCTAGGGTTTTGCAACAAAATGTCCTTGAAAATTCAATTTCTTGGATTCTCATCTGGATTACTTTCCGGAGAATTGTGGAGCTGTGTGTAACACGGTGAGGGGTTCCACCAGGATATTTCAAACATGGAAAGAAGGTATAGGGAAAATGGAACTGTGAGATGTTAGCCGACTACTGCTGGTCTATTACGAGGGATAACCCAGAGGCTGCTTACAAAAGGCAGGCTAAGAAGCGTAAACTAAATGACTAAACTTTTAGTTTAATGGTAAAAATGTGCTATTAAATTGCTTTTGTTGAATCAACAATATTATTGTTATTTGTCATATTCCGACAATATAATCACCTAATAGTTATCTTTAATAGCTTTATATGTTACTGGTACTGGGTGCCCAATATTTGACATTCTAAAAAATCTCTCCAATTGTAAATACCCTCAACAAAGTAATATAGGTGTCATGTTTTCCTTTTAGTTGAATCCCAAATAATAAAATAAAAAGACAGATAGAGGGAAAAATAAACAAAATAAAAGACAATTTCTGAACTACCCTGTTAGTCGAAGAGCCCGTAAGCGGCAGACCTTCGTTATTTTGTAAAATCTGAAACTTTTTAGTGCATGCTCCCAACGTAGGTACAAGCAATGGTAGACTATAAAGTTTAAGTTATAGTGGCTTTGGCAGGCACCAGGTTCCAAAGGTTAATGAATTAAACTTAACTTTTGTCATTTTGTAAAATCTGAATTTTATTTACAGGGTGTTTCTAAACAAATGCAAACAAATTTAAAAGTTATTTTTTTACCAAAAAATAAGAAAAAAAATTATATAAACGTATGTCCTTAACATCTTAGTTTTTAAACTACGGGGTGTTAATTTTTTTATGAAAATATTGTTTTTTTTTGTAAAATAACTTTTATACTTATTTTTAAAAATTTTCGAGACGCACCCTTTGCACCAGGAGACATTTTTTGGCATACAAGAAAAAATATATATTTTACCAGCTTTGTATTTTTTTTTAAAGTCCTTTTTTAAATCTCCATTTAGTCTAGAACAAATTTGATCTTTTGACTTTTTTTGTTTGATGTACAGTTTTCGCTTAAATAAATAAAAGCATGGCTATTTAATAAAAGAATAAATAATAAAGACTTTTTTTAATATAAATTTTGTATTAGAAATACATACTGACCATGTCAAAAATAGTTTTAGTTGATTAACGCAGAGACCATACATCAAACAAAAAAAAAAACAAATTTGTTCTAAAATAAATTGGGGTTTAAAAAACATTTTTGTTATTGAAAAATGCAGTGGCGTACAATTTTTCTCCTAAAAGATATTTAACTTAAACCCCATATGGACGACACTGATTAGTGTAGTTTCCTGCTTATTATTATTATGCTAAACATGTCTTCTGGTGCAAAGGGTGCGCCTCTCAAATTTTTTAAAATATATGATTGAGTACAAAAGTTATTATAAAAAAACAATATTTAAAAAAAAATTAACACCCCGTAGTTTAGGACATATGTTTAGAGGAAGTATTTTTTTATTTTTTGGTTGAAAATCACCTCCTCATTTTTCTTACATTTGTTTAGTAAACACCCTGTATATGTTGCTTGGGTACCTATAAGAAGATATTTCCTTAGTCGCTAGACAGTCTTGACAATTCCAACACCTTGGCAGACAAACATTTTGGCGGTGGCCTAATGGTACCAGGAAGTCCAATATTTTTGTTATTTAACAAGAATATAACAAAAGTTCAAAATAAGAGTTTGGGGTTTTAAATAGGCATGTCCCAAAAATATTTCGATGCATACAGAGTGTCCCAAAAGGTTATTGCTGAAAGGTTAGATTTTTTTAAATTGTTCTTTGGGGCACCCTGTATAAATCAAATTATTTTTGGGACATGCCTATTTAAAAATCCTATAACTCTTATGTAAGACGTTTTGTCATAATATCTTGAATAACAGAAATATTGGGACCATTATTCTACCCCAAAATGTATGTCTGCAAAGGTATGGGAGCTGTCAAATCTTACTGGCGACTAAGAAAATATCTTTTAGAGTTGGTTTATACATATTCGTGCCGTGTCCGGGACACGACCCCGTGTAAATATCTTCATATTAGATATACATTGTTTTTTTTCTGTCCGGCACTGACATAACACGAAATGGACACGGCATGGATATGTTTAAATCGACCCTAATATGTACCCAAGTATCATACATATACAGGTTGCTTCCATATTGCGGTAAGAAAATTTAAGGGTGATATTCCTGAGACAAATTTTCTTAAAAAAAGTTGTTATAAACATGGGCCCTCAAATTTTTTATTCTTAAGATACCTCTTTAATTTTTTTTAAACCTAAAATATTTTAAAACACTTTTTCTGGTAAAATTTGTTTAACTTAATATTAACGATATTAATTTGGATATTTTTTGATGTTGTTACATATTTGCTGATAAAAAGTTATAAAACCTAATTTAAAAAAAAAGCCCTAATTCTTGTGTGGTTCCGTATTATGCTGTTTAGCAGATTTTTTTCTGAAAAACTAAGCAAGCTACTTAAAAACATAAAGACACAAAAAGTTGTATTTTAAGGTGTTTTATTCAAAAAAAAAAAAAATATAAAATCTGCAAAAAATAAGTGGCGTAAATTTTTTGTCAATAATATTAGATAAGATTCGTCCCACGCCGCCACTGGTCTTATAATTGAAATTAGTTTAGGGTTAAATTATTTTCTTATTCCAACAAATACCACGGCCAAATTTTATTAAAATCGAAAAAGTTATATTTAGGATATTATTAAAGATCCGTTTTTCGTTTTCAAGTTTAACATCTAGTATCTTTGAAACAAAGCAATCTCGGACCTATGATTTATGACCATTCTGCAATTAGACAACATCCTGTATAAAATTAATCTTTTACAAAATGACGAAAGTTAATTTTTAATTTATTAACCTTTGGTACATACCTGGTAACAGTCAAAGTCACTACGAGTCAAAATTTATAGTCTACTATTGCTTTTACCCATGTTGGGAGTATGCACTGACAAACTTTTAGCTTATACAAAATAACAAAAGTTTGCCGCTCACGGGCTCTTACTATATGTTTTTAACAAGTATTTTTTAAATAAACTGAGGCATCTTTGTCATAAGGCAAAATTAAAGTGCAGATAAATATCTGAATATATTCTTATTAAACTTATACAATATCGGTAATGTTGTTCCTTAAAATAGGGTTTAAGGAACTTACTTTTAACCAGATGGTTGTTCTACCCATAATTCTCTTTGAATAAGAGAGTAATTAAATACTCACTTTTAAAGTCATTTAAAAGAAACACAAACACATAAACCTATAAGGTCGCACCATGATCTCCATGGCTCTCTTCCTTGTTTTTTTTACTTACAACAAAAGTAAAACCTAATATAACTAAATATTTTACCGTAAAATCCAGTAATTTCGTTAGATTTTTTTTTAATTTTATATTTTTTTAGATATGAACCAAATATATGATTTTTCTTATGAAACAGCATGTATATTTTTTATTTTAAAATTATAGCGGATTAGTTTTTTTCCAGAAATATATATTACGTAATAGTTATTTTATACTTTTGGGCACTAAATTAATGTTTTTAATTTTTAAATTGAGTTTTATATAGTAAGCCAGAATATTGACTTTAGAACCAACGAATAAAGGTAGCCAGCAGTTAATAATTTATTAACATTTTACTGCAACCTTTAGGTTTTGAACATTTTACCTCATCCAGCATATCTATTTATTTTTGGGCTCCTTAGGTTTGTCTACTTGTTACTGAATTAAAAACTAAATATTTTATAATACTAAAAATCTGGATATTATTTTCAGAAAAAAACATTTGATTAAAGAGAAAATAGTAAAAACTCTGTATAAAACTATTACCAAAATTATAAATGATTTTTACATTTTAAAAATATGTCGTCTCATACATGGTTTTATACTATTTTGCTTTAAATCAAAAGTTCTTAAAAAATAATAGATACATACTGACTTTGGACACTGTTTAAAGTATAAAGACAGTGATGCTATTTCAAAATATTTAGTTTTTTAATAACTAAAAAATAAACAAACCTAAGGAGCCGTGGGGTAAAAAGGGGTGCTGGGTGGGATTAAATAGTCAAAACTTTAACGTTTCAAAATTTTTAAAGTCTATATTATGGTACACTATGTGAAATTCAATTTTAAAACTAAAAATCCTAATTAAGGGCCTAAAAACTTAAAATATTCTTTAAGTATTATATATGTTTTAAAATCTCTTATTGGTCAGAATTTAATAATTAGAAAATATAAAGGGTTGTAAATACGAAAAATCATATTATGTTTGGTTCGGATCTAAAAACAACATAAAATTTTTAAAAAATCAACTGGACAAATAAATTTCACGTAAAAATCTTTATTATCATTAGTTTTTTTTTGTGTTGTAAGTTGCAAGACAACTGAAATACGAGAAGGCCTCAAAATTGAAAAAAAAAGCTTTATATGTCAAAAGCGAAGAGGGCCATAAAACATATTTTTGTATCATCTCTTCCTAACTCAATAGGTAGCAACACATCGCAAAAAACGCAAGTCTTTATCTCAAATAATGTCCAAAGTACCCTGCAATTGCACTAAAATCCGGACGCCCTATACAATATTTAACCATACTAGATAGATGCCTATACTGTAAGGCTCTTACCCAGATTTAAACATTTATAAATTTATTGCAAAAAGCATTATTCTACAAAAAGTATTACAAGACCGTAAAATGCCTACAGCTCTTCTATAAAAATTTTATTTTTAAATAACTTACCCAAAACAAAAATTTTATTTTTAGAATTTTATTCTAAATGTAACTAAGTCAATTTTTTAAATTTTATTGCAAATTATTACAATCTTTTATATATACCGGATAACAAAGGATGTTGTTACCCCCTCCCCAATTTGTTTGTAGTCTTTAAGAGCAATTAATGGTTTAACAAAACCAAAAGTTTCACCAACTCCAACCAAGTCTTTTTGTCCATATTTTTACTCTGTAATAAATTTCTTTTAATTGTCGGTGTTTTTTTCTTTAAAATGGCGGCCCAGCAAATAGTTTTAAAATAATTAAAGTTCCGCCATTACTTCTGCTTTGAACGTATTTTTTTTCAAGTAGACCGTATAAATAGGAGAATGACCTATTTTTTTACAGGTAGTAATATATTCCATTGTTTTTTATAAAATACTTGTATTTCCTAATTTTAGTTTAAAATGTAATTAATATGAGAAAACTTATAATTTTACAAACATTTTAAAAAGTATTTTATTTTATTTTTATTTTTTTAACTAAAATCTTCTAATCACATATCAAAAATATAGTTTATTTTCAGATGGCAACCATAAATATATTAAAGAATTTTGTTATTTATCAATAAATGATCCATGGCCGTCATCATTAAAAGTAAACAATATGTTTTGATTTATCATAAGAACGGGATTATGGTGTTAACTTTATTAATAAAATAAAAGAAGTGTTTCCATTTAAATTGTTTATTTTTTTATATTTAATACCTTTTAAACTAAAATAAGGTAATCTAAATAATGTAATAAAGATAATGGAATATATCACTACATGTAGAAGAAAAAATAGGTCATTTTTCTATTTTTACGGCCTTCTTAGCAAAATGTATA
>JACEGR010005181.1:0-76672 GCA_014170235.1 Listronotus bonariensis
ATAAAGGGTCCGCCATCTAACGTTTTTTTTTCAACTAGTGCTTATTTCGTGAATGGTAACACTTAGCTCATGTTTGATTTGACAGATAATTAGTTATATCCTTCCGCTGAACGAATATGGTTGTGTATACGCTTGAACAACGCTGGGAAATATTGCGACATTACTTTGAAAATCATGGTAATGTTGCAGAATGTGTGCGAAAATTGCGTACGGATTTTGGAAGAAGAGAAGCACCGTCAGCTCCGTATGTTCGTTATCTTGTGAACAAAGTGAAAGAAACTGGCATCCTCATCGATAAACCAAAGCGTGAAAAGCCAAAAACAGTGCGTACACCAGAGAATATTGCTGCTGTGGCAGAAAGTGTGCGTGAAGCGTCATCAACATCAATTCACCGTCGTTCTCAACAATTGAACATTTCGGAGACATCATTGAGACGAATTTTGCATAAAGACCTTGGTATGACGCCATACAAAGTCCAATTGGTTCAGGAGTTGAAGCCAACTGACCATCCAATGCGTTTTCGCTTCGCTAAGTGGGCCTGCGATCGACTTACAGAAGATGCCGATTTTGCCAAAAAATCATCTTTTCAGATGAAGCTCATTTTGATCTTGGCGGGTATGTAAACAAGCAAAATTGTCGCATTTGGGGCACAGAAAACCCGCACGCATACATTGAAAAGCCGACGCACCCAAAACGAGTCACTGTTTGGTGCGGATTTTGGTCCAGAGGCATAATTGGGCCATTTTTCTTCGAAAATGAGCAAGGAGTGACCGTTACAGTCAATGGCGATCGTTATCGGGCCATGTTGAACGAATTTTTGTTCACAAAAATTGAAGATGAGGATATTGGCAACATTTGGTTTCAACAGGACGGCGCTACGTGCCACACAGCCGAAGCTACACTCGATGTTTTGCGCCCTGTTTTTGAAGATCGCATTATCAGCCGCAGAGCTGATGTCGTTTGGCCACCTCGGAGCTGCGATTTGACACCGTTGGACTATTATTTGTGGGGTGCCGTCAAAGATAAGTGTTACGCCGACAAGCCAGAGACAATTGACGCTTTAAAGGACAATATTCGTGAAGC
Organism: Listronotus bonariensis; assembly: GCA_014170235.1. Taxonomy (NCBI): domain Eukaryota; kingdom Metazoa; phylum Arthropoda; class Insecta; order Coleoptera; family Curculionidae; genus Listronotus; species Listronotus bonariensis. The sequence goes on from JACEGR010005181.1 coordinate 1,084, forward strand.
CATTGGTGAAATACAGCTGCACACAATCGATAATGTGCTTAAAAATTGGACCGATCGTGTAGGCTACTGCATGGCCAGCCGAGGCAGCCATTTGAATGAAATTATTTTCCATTATTAACCGGAAGGATTGTACTTTCAAATAAAAAAGAAATTTGAGTCACTAGGCCTTACTTATATTTTGTTTTAAAATTTAACTAGTACACGTCCGTTAACTTTGCCAAAGTTTTTGACTAGGTTGTTTTAAAAGTTTTAGTAAAATTAAAGAACTTTCTAACTCATAGAGTTTGTTTAGTTTAAGGACGGTTGGGGAATTCATAATAAGAAAAGTTTTGATTTTGCTTACAAAAATAACAGTTTAGAATAAATAATTAGATTTAGAATGTTGTTAAAAACAATCAATTAAACATGTTTGTTAATAAACGTATAATATACAGTAATACAACTTTAATTTTTAATAAATGTACCAAAAAATATTCAAAACACTGAAATATAGCTTGAATTTATCTCGTATATTGTAATATGCTCTTGCAAACCTGCGCCATAGATAGAAAAGGAATTTGATTTAAACTTTGTAGCTAGTTTAAAGATAATAAAGTCATGGCAAACTAATTCTAAGCTACATTCCAAGTAAACTGCAACTCAAACTTTGAAATTGTCAGCACAACAGTAAGTGGGTTAATTATTGGTATTTAACTTTTAAATAATCCTAGTATTATCTGCATATACAGGGTTGTCTGTACGTAATGCACCAAAATTTAACTAAAGAATTACGAAGTAAAAATATTGCGCTTTAACTAAACTAACCTTATTTCAAAAGTAAAAAGTAACTGAGAAACAGGGTGCCAATTTTCTTTTTTTATTATTTTGATAATATCTGGTGCGTTTCAAATATTGTATTAAAACTTGGTATCTAGGTTTTCTGACATGTGCTATTCATAGTTTATGTTACTTTTATGATGTTAACTAGAGATTGCAACTTACACAACTTTGATTTTTTTAAAACTTATTTGTGCTTTCCTATATGTTTCATGCGACTAAAATATTGTGAACACCCTGTATAGGGGGTGTGTAAGTTTTATTTATTTTATTATTAATTTAATTATTTCGATAATGGAGAAGACACATCTTGAAGTAAAACATATAACAATATGAAATAATGTCAAAGCTTAGACCTCGAACCGAACGGGCAAGGTCGATAACGTGCCAAGTCACCAAAAAACCGAGTTCAACTTTGTATATAAACACAGTTACCCAAGAATGCAGAAAAGAAGTTGAGAAACTAAAAGAAGTAAGGATAGTAGAGAGTAGAAGCGAAGTCAAGTAAAAAGTTGAAGTTATAGTTAAGCTCCCGTACGGGCTACCCCTAGTGGGGGGTATGTCTGTACTAAATTTAGTTAGTCAAATAGTTTCTGTAAGTGAAATAAAAAGATAGTTTTTTGTCCACCGTCCTCATGGTCCCAAGAAGATAGTTCCATCTGGTATATTTGCCCCAGTGACGTCAAATAGCCCCCATGTATTCCAAAATTATACGTCACAATATTGAACTTATGTATGTTTTTTACATAAAAAAATATACTTTATAAAAATTGCTCTAAAAACTATTTTCTAGATATTTGCCTTTAAGTTATTAGGTGCAATCCAAAAGTGCCTTTAAAAACAGCGTATTAGCTTTAAATACCACTGTCTAATCAAAAACGAATAATTAATCAAATTAATTATATACTTATATACTTTTGGTTGCACTAAAATGCAAGGAATTTGAGAACCGGTGGTTCAAAGCCATTCTTACAAAGTACACATTTTTTTATGTAAAAAATTATGGTAGAGGTCACCAGGGTTAGCAGTAAAAAAAACTGTATGAATGCCGGTTAAAAAGGCAAAGAACAACCTTGTTTTAGGGTTGGTCAGTATATAAAAAGTTTAAATAAAATTGTTTTTATTCGATCAGGACAATTTTTTTCTTGCTCTTCGACATTTGCAATTTTTTGCACCCCTCAGGATGTCATTCTGCCGGCGCACTTGATTAATAGGGCCCTACTTTAATTTTTTGCCCCAGGATTCCTGCTGATCTAGCTACGCCACTGAATCAGTTCACATTTTTGTGAGGACACATCTAAATTTAATGAAATGGAATTGGTGATTTCATTTGAGTTTTGTATGTACAAGAATAATCAATTAAGCAAGCCAAGAAAAATAATTGAGACTTTGGTTTCTTACATTAAGCAACTTTTTAGAATCTCTAGGGAGGGGGCAGCTGCTTCTTCGTGCCCCTTCTTGGTGACGCCCTTGGTAAAAAGTATTGCAACTTTTAAATTTATTTAAAACTGCTTAAGCTACATTTACCAAATTTGGTATCTGGATAGGATCGGGCATTAAGAATTTAATAGTGATATCGGCACCGTTGCCAGATTTTCCTGTATTGAGCTGTACATATGTTTCTTTTTTAAAATGGAATGTCCCATTTCTTTGATTGCAATAAATAGCGCAGGGTAAATGTAACTCATGACACTAATGTCAAAAATATTATCAGAATTTTCTAAAGTTCAAAGCCTAAATTTTAATAAGTTTAAACTTTAATATTAGTCAACTATACAATTTAAATTTTACTTTATTTGATCTTAACAATGGTGGCAGATTTGCCACCGAAACGTCGAATTGTAATTAGATTTTTGGAATTTTTGGGGGTTTTTTCTTTATTTTGTTTAAGGCGACTGGCCAGTTCCTAGGGGTCAATAAGGCTAAACAGGGTCAGCTATACCTCGGGACCAGGACCGAAGAGATTCCATTTTTGTCCTAGATTAAGGCGTTTACCTAACGAATTACCATCAAATAAATTTAACAAGTTAACACATGTACAAAATTTTATTTATATGTAAAAAATCAACAATAAAAAAAACGCATGATTACCAGTTTTTTACGCTTTAGGTCGTAAAAATAATTGCAAAATTATAAAAATTGCTCGGTAAACAATTTTTTATAAGTTAAACCTTTTGTTTTCCTATATTTTGCGGTTTACTAAACAAATTGAAAAAATAACACTTTATTTTATAAATTGTATTTTGACGACTCCTAGCGGCGAACCAATTCATGTTACAAAAAAACCTTTAACCAATTTTAAAGAGCGTAACATGTGCCATAAGATCCATTAAAACGATTTGCAATATAGTAAAAAGGGGCTAAGCAGTAGAATTTTTAAAAGGAAAACATTTTTTAAGGGCATTAAAATGGAAAATTTTAAACCTAAATGGAAATTAGTTAAAATAATATTAAAGGCTCAAACTTGCTGGGAATGTTTCTTTCTACAAGTAGATTAAAATTAAGCACCGAAAAAAAGAAAAACTTTCCAGAAATAAACCACCCTAATGTATAACACTATAAAAGGTTAAGTGTAAGAAACGAAATTAAATTATGACAAAAATAAAAAAGATGTTCATCACTTAATTTTATTTAAAAATCTAATTATTAGGACTTTAAACATTGTATTTGATTATACTGGTTAGTGCATCGCCAGACTGATTATGAAAAAAACCATGTAAAACTTAATTTCCTTTAGTATTGGCTTTTCCATTAATTTAAAAACAATATTGCACTGACCAATTTTGGAGACATGAATAAAGTAAGCACACATACATAATTTCGTTTTTTTCCAATAGGCCAATTAAAAGTTATTTCGAAAAAACTGTTTGTAAAATCGTGCGTTTCTGATACTTACCGTAATAAATACGTAAGTAATAAATAAATAATAATAAATAACTAATAAAAAGTAAAACGTTAATTTAAAAAAAAATACACTACATTTTATTCCGTACTAGGGGATTTCTTAAGGAATGCAACGAATTTACAAATAGTTTTTAAAAACATTTAATTGGCTAATTAGAAAATAAGGAAATTTATTGTGTTAGCTAATTTTATCAACATCTTTAAAAAATATCTTACAATTTTGATGAAGGGGAAAGTCCGGAAAACCCAGACCAGCGGGTAACGCCGTCCACGGTTATAATTTCTAAACGCATCCCCTAATCGGTCCGACATCTATCACTTATTACAAGCAATAAATTAAAATGCAATTTTAGCTGATTTGCGCTTGGCGAATACGTTTCTAATCCTTCAGTCGTCAAAAAACGTTATGAATGCAAGTTGATATATTTTTTCTTCTGTGAAAATTAAAACCTTACTACGATACATTAGTATTAATTTGAATCAATATTATTTACATTAAAATGTGTGTGAATAATTGTATTTTTTTATGCATAGTTAAGTTATTATGGTTTGTAAGGTTTCTAAAAAAAAATTGCAGTTTAAAGATTGCCATAATCGGATAAGACCGCCCAGGGAAAATTGCTCTGGCCTAACTGGCACCAACCACTATATTTGCTTTGTCAATATTTAAGATTTTGTTAAAAATAACAGCAAATTTATCTATATATTTTTTTAATTATAATAATTTTATTTTATTTTTTTTATGTTGGGTCTTACCTTTTATCTTATGCCCATAATATTTAATTTCATCCAAATTAGCATCCGTCATTGGTAACTTAACGCTCTTTAAGATAAAAAATTTAATAAACACAATTGACAAGCGAGTTTTTGGGTTATACAAAAAAACCTTTTTTTTTTTTAATTAAGTGTCCTATATATTTTATCACCATTAAAGAGATCTTTTAAAATCATTTAAATAAATCCCCATGTAAGATATCCAATTTTTAATATGTTAAAAATATGGCCATCCTCAGAAGTTTTATAGTAAACTAGATTTTTTATGAAAAACATCCTGTATATTAAATTACCATTAATTAAAGAGATCTTTTAAAGAGCTTTAATGCCAAATTTATTATTTCTATCCCTTTTAGTTTTGAAAATATTGCCATTTAAACATAAATGCACACTAGGCGCTCAAGTCTCGGGTTACTCACGGTACCGTCAAGTATTTTACATGCGTTTTAAATTAATGACCTTAAATGACAATTATAAAGTACGAAATATTTGAACAGACCATGAGCTTACCGAAACCTTAGCGCCAAGTGTGCATTGACCTTTAGTGTAGTGCTATTGATGAAATGGATAAAATATCTTTTATTCTTTAGATTTAAATGGCTATATTTTTAAAACAATAAAAACATATTAAATGTAATATTTTCTTAAGGCTTTTTAAAATACCTTCTCAATGAAGATACAATATGTTTCAATCAAAATATGCTATTTTCCTATCAAACTCCCGAGGATGGCCATATTTCCGAAACTATAAAAAATTGAATATGTCACATGTGGACTTTTTTAAAGGATGTTAGGTAATCTTTTTAAAGGTGACAAAATGTACAGGGTATTCAAAATAAAAAGGTTTTTTTGCTGTATAACTCAAAAGCCCGATTGGTAATTGTTTTTTTAAATCTTTTATTTTAAATACGTTAAAAATGCTACTAGTTTGCTAATTTAAACAACTTCGTATTTTAAATAATTACGAAGTTACCAATGACGGACACTCAATTTTAATGACTCTGTATATTAGTTATAAAAAGTTTTATTTTACAGTAAATTATATCTTTATTGGTCAGCGACCTTGTCAACCCTAGGTGGGCGGCGTTATCCAACAATCGGGCATCTCCGATCATTGATAAAATATTAAAAACTTATTTTATTACTAAAATTTTCACTTATCTAAAAATTAGGCATTTCTTGATATAAACAATAAATTTGAGCAATCAACGCCGTTTTTATTAGAGACCTATATGTTACTGACACTTTACAATATGCAGATTTGCTTAGGTGTGCGTGGCTGTCCTAAAAGGTAATAAAATTAACATGGATTATATCCATGGCTCGTCTGGCGATGCATCACCCAGTATATTTAAACTATTTCTATTTTACACAATGTGTGTTTTTCTATTGTAAGTAATTTTAGGATACTACAATATCCTTAAATCTACTCTTAGCTTAAGATTGCCTCCATACTGCCAATACTAGTGTGCAGATAATGAGATCACGAGCAGCTAAGTGACACATTTGGGTTATGTTTCGACAATAAAATCCAAACTGTTCAGCTGCGACCTGCAGAGTTTGCTTCTTTATTGCTTTAATAAAAACTTAATAATAGTGCACGAAGATGACCAAAAAGGAGACATTTGAACAGCTATATGGTATAATTGTTTTTTCCACGACCGTTAAAAAAAGGTATTTTTTTATTCGTAAACATGAAGATAAAGTACTCCATTCTAGTACACTACATAAAGTGTAACTATTTTTAACACTTTGAAGCTTTTTTACACTTTTAATTGGTGTTTTGTTTAAAAGCCCACTACAATAAACTTAAATATCAAATAATGCAATGTATAACAGTAAAGGCGACATCAGCTGCACCAAAGGGTCAAGTTACCTTTGATTTCGCATTATTTCATTAAGTTCATGTGTCACTAGTTTTAAAATTTAACAGTTTACAAATGAATTTAATGGAAATTATTAAAAATTAATAGTAATGAATTTGAATGACTAAGAAAATGAAAAGGAATTTATACTGTTTTAGTATTATTTCTACAAAAAGTAAGTACATAAAACTTTTTATAATTATTTAATAAATACATAGTCATGAAGAGGATAATCATCTCTTAAAAATAAAAAGGCTATGAGTTTTCGTTGCAATATAATGGCTGTGCTGCAAAAATTAGAATTAATAAGTTTAGATAAATAAAACATGTATTAAATGATATTTTGGAAAATTTTTATACGGTCGTGGAAAAAATATAGTATGTAACACATGCATAAAGTGTCTTTTTTTACTCATGGGATTGCCGCACTCGCCTAACAGCTCGTGCTGTCAAACTTCGCACTTGTAAAAAAAAGTATCACTTTATGCACTTATTACATAAATTACTATTTTCAAATTATAACAGAAAAAAAAATTACCTATACCTGTCCAATTATTAAATACGATAATAAAAAACGTAGTTTTACATTCATTTAAACAACTATAAATTTTTAAACCAAAGAAATATATATATTTTAAATTAACATATGTACAGGGTGTCCGGCTTTCGTTGCACTTGCAGGGTATCTGGGTTATTATTAGAGATGGAGGGTTGCGCTTGTTACACACTGTTGCTTCTTTTAATTTAATTTTTATGGCTCTTTTAGTTTCTGACATACAATTTTTTTTTGTTTTATGTTTGGACCCCTCTCGTATTTTAATTGCCTTGTAATTTATAACAAAAGTAAGAGCTAATATTAGTAGTTATTTTTACGTCGAATCCAGTAGTGTAATTAATTTTTTTTATAATTTTATATTTTTGGAGATATAAAAATCACACAAGAGATTTTTTATTATAGAACTATAGTTCTTATAAAATGTTATAAAATTACAAATACTTCTTATTCAATAAATTATAAAAATATATAATACCTAATGGCTACTTTTTACTTTAAGACCTTAAATTTATGTTCTTTAATTTTAAAATTGAATTTTGCTTAGTGAGCCTTGATATTGACTTTATAACCAAGAAATAAAGTTAGCCCTAAGTTCATAATTTATTTACGTTTTACAGCAAAATCTGAGTTTTAACTATTTTATTTCGCCCATTATTCTTAATCAACCCTCGGTTTCTCAAGATTTTTAACTTAATAATAAATTAAAATCTGAATATTTTAAATAGGCTTTTCTGCCTTTATATTTAAAACTGTGTCCAAAATCAGTGTCTATGATTAAAAAAAAAACCTTTAATTTTAAACAAAATATTAGAAAACTGTGTATAAAACTGTTACTGTTAAATTATTATTAAAATTTAAAAAGTCTTAGTTTTGTACATTTTTACTATCATTTACGGCGAGTTTTACAATATTTGGTTAACACTAACTATAGGTTTGTTACCATAGAAACAACGATATACCGAAATATGATTGGTGTTGCCATAATAGTTAACTCAAAAGTTATGGTAACCATATATTGTGAAACTGGGCATTAGTTTTAAATTAAAAACTATGGATTTGGGTATTATCGTAGGAAAACCCAAGGAGCGACTTTGGGATTTACTATAACGCGGCGGATTAATATACCGGAGGATATCTTGTACCCGGTTAATTACCTTTACCAAATATGAGCCTCGTTTACAGGGCGGATCATTAAAAACAAAAATATATCCATAAGAAATTATCGAGCGCGTCAGATTAGGAGAGGGTGAGTTAATTACATGCTAAACAGCGTATATTTTACTAACCTTAGAATCTTAAACTGGCGGGCGTAAAGGAAACAGGGGGCTACAGGCTACTGAGCAAGGCAATTTTTTTATTTTAAAGAAAATAATAAAAGAATAATGAAAAAAATAAAATCCGACACGATTTAAATAATTTTCACAAGCCTATAGTAACAATATGTTTTTGACGTATTTAATAACCTATAGCCGCTTCCCCCACCGAAGAAAATGTATACATTATACGTGTCTACGTAAGTTGTCGGCATATGAGAAACTTTTTATTGTAAATTTTACGAAAAAAGTTATGTTTAAAAAAGTCCTTCATGGTCCAAAACCTAAAATGCAATTATCAGATATCAAATTATGTTAGTCATGTACGAGGTTTGGCCAGAAGTGTAATTTTTGCTCAAAAGTAAAGTACCTGTATTTTAGCTATAAATTGTTATAAAGAAAAAATTTTTAACACTTCGAAATATGCAAATTTGTTTTTTCCAAAAAATATTTTTGTTTCTGCTACAATGGTAAAAAGTTAGGTTTGCACATATTTATTTATTATAAATATCATAGCACAGTTTTAAATAAACTTTTTAAATTATTTGTTATTAAAACAAGGAGAATGTACAATGCAGTAACGTACAAGCTCCAATTTTCTCGATTTTCGCAGAAAAAAAAATCAATATTTTTTTTGGAAATAAACAAAATTGCATATTTGGAAGTAATTTCTAATTCTCAACATCTTTTCTTCATAAAAATTTGCGATGTTAGCAAAAATACGGGTACTTTACTAATAAGCAAAAATAACATTTTTAACCAAACCTCGTACATGACTGAGACAATTTGATATCTGATAATTGAATTTTAGGTTTTGGACCATGCAGAACTTTTTATCAGGAATACCTTTTTTTTCGTAAAATTAGTAATATAAAAGTTTTTCATATGCCGCCAACTTGCCTAGACACACTGTATAACATTTTATTTTATCTAGGCTTTGCATCCCAATAGGTCCCTTTGACGCTCAAGTAAATCCCCATTTGGCATTGTGGGCTCCCCTACTAAAAACACAATGGCGCTGATCCAAAATATTTAGTTTTTAATTAACTGATAAGTAAACAAACTTGCATGTGAATGAAGGTGCCGGTCAAAGCAAAATATAAAATTTAAAATTAAATTTAGATTTTGTTGCAAACAAATTATGAACTTAGGGGTTACTTTATTCCTTGGCTATAAAGTCCATATCATGGTTCACTATGCAAAATTTATTTTTAAAATTCATAACATTAGTTTAGGGTCTAAAAATAAAAATACCCATTTGGTGTTATAAAATGTTCTCTTTCTTTATAAATTGATGAATTAAACATATTAAGGGTCTTTTAAAAAATCATATGTTTGGTTCATATCTGAAAAAATATAATTTTTTTATAAAATCTAATCACGCCACTGGATTCTAAAAGAAAATATGAGAAGGATCCAAAAATGGCAAAAAAATCGTCCTGTATGTCAAAAACCAAGAGGGCCACGAAAAATCTTTTAGTGTCATCTTTTGTTTCATCAAAAAGCGACAATAATTCGCAAAAACCGTCTTTATTTCTAATAATTACCAAGATACCTTGCAATTGCAACAAAATATGGATGCTCTGTACGATGTCACAAAGATAAAACAGTTGTAAATTGCTTAGATGAAAAAAATATGCATAAAAAATTTACTTAAGGTAACTAAAGCAAAATATAAAGATTAGAAATAAAAAAAAATTGTCTGCTAGATTCTGTAGAGCAAAAACATTCTGACTGCACCCTTTGTGAAAGATAAGTTTTTTCGATATTTAGTAAATGGATCTCAGTAATCTTTGCTGCTACAGAGATGTTTATGTAGAAAATGAATAGCAGTTTTAAAAGCTTAGTTTAAATTCAAGAAAAATACTGCCTAATAATATTTAAAAAAAATCAAAAATATGTTTGGTCTGTAGCTTAATTTACATGAAAAAAGTGTAAATAGGAATTTTTTAAGTTATTTTTTTTTGCAATAAAAAAATATAATTCTATATTTACTGTTATAGTCTGTTTTTGGGCTACGACATAATTTGCATTATATTAAAAGAAAAGCATTTATGACAACTATGCAAAGGACACATTTGATGTTGACCAATTAGAATACGGTTCACAAATCGCAAATCTCATTTTATGAGTACGAATTGGCTATTATTTCTATATATTCAAATGACTTTTAATTGGTTAAAACCCGGTAAAACACAAAAGTAAGCTCACGAAATGCTACAAATATCTGCAAGGAAAAAGACCGCGATCAGAGCGTAAGCGGACCGTAAGTGGAGAACCTAATATGAACATTTCTGTTTAAATTGCATGTAAAAATATATTATCGCGGCTTAAGTAGACCATTAATGGTCGGGCCTTACATTTCGTTTCTCTGGTAAAATGTAGGGGGATGCGGTGAAAAAATGTTGTATTTAATTAAACTGCAGTAATATAACACAAATATACCATGCTTTAGATTACACCTGATCATAAATTAAATATTTGCAAATAAAGTAATTCAGTTTTAGGGTTTGACCACACATAACCACACCGAGTCCTGCACCGTAGCATCGCCGTCTCTCGGTTTTGAAATGTACCGTTGCAATCAAGTGCCCAACCACATACCCCGCACTCCGTTTTAACAAGTGAACACACATTAGTTCATTTGATTTCTAAAAATAATAATTAAAAAAAAAACTTGTAAAACAAAAAATAACAATGTATTCGTAAATTTTACTCACATTAACAGGATGCAAAAATACAATTAATTTTACACTTTTTAATACTTACTAAATTACTTTTTCTAGTATTGGTTCTTTACAAACACTAACCTTTTACCGCTAACTTTTAAATTTTATACGTAATGAACTGAAGTAAAAGGTGACGCTCGTAAACTCAAAGCCTTGTTTAGGGAACATCGGCGCTATTCGATCCACGTATGATTTCATTTGCTGTGCATGTTTCAGACTGAACGAGACACACTCGTGCTACGATGTGGGTCTTGAGGATATCGGTGCCGTTCTGTGTGGCCAGACTTTTACGTATATAACACTAAAGGTTTGGAAAAAAGGAAACAGAGATAAGTACGAAAATATGTTTAATTTAAATAAAGATATATACATACATAAAACAAAGATACTTACCTTGACAAAAATGCTTTGCATATTTTCGAGGGCATAAAAAGTACTTTTTAATTTATACGAATTAGTTTGTTGCACTTTTCTCTATCACCGTGAAATCGGGTTCGGTGCGGATATGTGTAGCCCGACCTTTAAAAAGCGTGTACGAAATTTGACCGCGACCCTTAGTCTTACACTCTGATAAAATGAATTAAATGAAATAAACATAAATAAATTTTACGAAGCAAACACCAGCTTTTTAAGCAAGAAATTACTTTAATCTAATAAATTGCCGCTTTACTAAGCGGAAGTATAAGATGCATTTCAATTAGAATTTGAATTTAAGCTGATTTGCACAAACTGGATTACCCTTTTAGAAAGGATTGAAGTTGAAATGAAAATCATTAATAAATACTCCTTTTTATGTTTCTAGAGCAAGAGTTAAGCCTTAAGAAAAAACTAATTTATTTATATTAAAATTAATATTTAATCTATGCTAAGTAATCGGTTTTTCTTTTAAAATAAAACTTAGTATGGCTATGTTATTTTTGATAGGGTAACTTACAGATCTACTGACAAGTTTGGTTTATTAATTTTACAGCTTAAATTATTTATTATTAATGGAGAGGTTTTTATTAACACGCTTTTATTAACTTGGGTTGTAACTATCTATCTATCAATCTGGCTATCTATGTAACGAAATCTTTGAGCCTAATTTTAACCAACTTCCAGCTATTCGATTTCTTTGAAACTTTGCACACTTATTAATGACCCATGACAATGCAATAATCTGCAAAAAGTATCCCGTTATCTTGTTTTTAATCGCCAGGAAAAAAAATCCATTATATTATAAAAACAACACCTGGGTTGCCATCTGTTGGCAATATTTCAAACTTTGCCACTCAAAGGAGAAGAAATTTTTAGTGGGTTGCCATCTGTTGGCAACATTCCAAACTTTGACTGGGTTGCCATCTGTTGGCAACATTTCAAACTTTGCTACTAAATGGAGAAGAAATTTTTTAGTGGGTTGCAATCTGTTGGAAACATTACAAACTTTGCTACTCTTGTTCACTAAAAATTTTTTCGCCATTTTGTCAAGAGTAGCAAAAACTAAAAAATGAAAAATAATTAATAGTTTAAAAAACTAAAAAAACACGCTTTTATATGCAACCGAACTAAAAATTAGAAAATAATTTTTCATTAAAAAAAATATTGTCATTTCATAGTAAAAAGCGTGGGGTGTTTAATATATTAAATGTTATAATTATTATATTTGCCAATATCTATGATGGAAAAGTTATGAAAAAATAGTAAAATGCACCCCACGCTTTTTACTATGAAATGACAATATTTTTTTAATGAAAAATTATTTTCTAATTTTTAGTTCGGTTGCATATAAAAGCGTGTTTTTTAGTTTTTTAAACTATTAATTATTTAAATATTAAACGTGATTTGTGGTAATATAGTTTATATTAAACCAATTAGTTTTTAAACCTAAAGATATTGTATTCGAAATAAAAGAAAACGGTTTAATTTCAACGAGGTAAAACACAATATACAGTAAACCCCTGCCCTTCTTACTGTTAAATTGTTTGGTATTGTTTCATGAAAGTATAAGGACTTTAGTAAAACAGCATAAACCAGATTTTAGGCAAAAAATGACAGATATAAATGTCAAACTGAAAGTTGGACACCATATTGAAAAAAAAATGAAAGGGGATCTTGGAAGACATCATTCCAAAACTCTTAAATAGTACTTTATAGTCCTTAAACATGTTTTGCACCATTTTAACTTAGTAGCAGTACAAAATGGCGTTACTTTAAAATTACCCAAATACCTGATTTTAAAAGCTTTATTTTTTAAATAATAAAGTTGCTATTTTTGTAATTGTATCTATGCTTTTTTAAAATTTTCAACAAAATGTCAAAATCGATTTTTTGGATATCAGAATTCAGAGCCGATCGCCATAAAAAAACTAAATTTCTAATAACTACAAATGTTCCCATATTTTGCAAACTTTTTGCAGGTCAATTTAAATTTTTTTAATTAAATAATAATATTTTTATAGGAAATAATTTTAAATACAGAGCAACATTAAAAAATATAACTAAAAATTGTAACTACATTTTATTTTAAATTCGCAAAACCTAAAAAATTACATGTATTTCAAAGTTTGCCGATCCAGCAAAAACAGGGTCATTGGTTAAATATTAGAACTACTTTATTTTTGCTAAGCTGGTTCGCCTAGATCAGCTTAAAAACTTTACTGTTTGGTTATCAGCTTATACTTTGACTAGGTTACAGATGTTACAATACTTCTCCAAACAAAGCAATTTAGGCAGTAGTTTGTGTAATCGGAGGATGTATTGTTTTGAAACTTGTGGAGAAAAGGGATTATTCGAAAAGCTTTCCCTAATCGTTAGTTAACTAAGTTAATGTCTAGTGTATATACATCAGCATTTGTTGTCTTGCAATCGATTACAAAGGATCTTAAACTTCACCGATATGTAACTTCAGGCCATTTTGATCAAAAGTTTGGATATTGAAAATAGATGGGCTGGAAGTAAGACGATTTATTTGTTTCAAATTGTTCTAAGGATTCTTATGTATAGATTTTGACAGCTTACAGTAAATATAAAACTACTAAATTTTTTACCGAATACTTATTTTCTACCTAATTTTTAAAATAAAAGTTAAGTATAAAATCTCGTCTAAATAATTAATAGTTTAAAAAACTAAAAAACACGCTTTATATGCAACCGAACTAAAAATTAAAAAATAATTTTTCATAAAAAAAAATATTTTCACTTCATAGTAAAAAGCGTGGGGTGCTTAATATATTAAATGTTATAATTATTATATTTGCCAATATCTATGATGGAAAAGTTATGAAAAAATAGTAAAATGCACCCCACGCTTTTTACTATGAAGTGAAAATATTTTTTTAATGAAAAATTATTTTTAATTTTTAGTTCGGTTGCATATAAAAGCGTGTTTTTTAGTTTTTTTAAACTATTAATTATTTTTCATTTTTAGTTCGTTATATTGCACAAAATTCTTAATATAACAATAAATTAGAACATACTATTTAATTAAGCAGCAAAAGAAAATAACCAGCCCCTTTTTTATTAGTTCTGTGCCCCTGTATATCAAATTTGGTCAAAATGGGGGTTGCTCCAACTTTCGAAACAATTACCCAATTTGCATAAATAAGACAAATATTTTTTAAAATATTACCTTTTTAAACTAAAAAGAAATTTACCATAAATGTTTTTTTCTAAATATGAGTTTACTTTAGTTTACTTACCTTAAGTGATATTTTAATGTAGTTTGCTAATCTCCATTTCCAGTCTTTGTCCTAATCTAACATTCGGTACAAGTACCTAACACTCAATAAAGGCCTTCTTTTAGAAAGTATAAATGGAAGATGGTATAAAAGTTATATGCAATAACTTGTTAGTTGCTTTTATTTGCTTCTTGTATTTCAATTAAAGTGTATACTTTGTTTTTAATAGCTTAGTTAACTGATTTTTTCAACTTTAATTTCACATTAAAGGAATTTTAGGTTATGTTATGACTGTGAATTTTGTCAGATGTCAGTTGGTAATACAGATTTCTGTTTTATGACCGCCTGTTTTAAAAAACAAGTGAAGGTTATTCGTTCGTTAAAAAAAACAGATGAAGGTTATACGCTCCCGAAACGAATACGTTCAGCGAACGAATGAGTTCAATTTAGCAGAATTGAGCCCCTGGTCCCCAACCCGTCGGCAAATGTTGTCAAGTTCGATTATTCAATTGTCTAATCTGGCGCATCCGCCAGAACGTACGATTTTTCACTTTTCCGGTTTTCCTGGAAAATGCTGGAACTTAACGGGATACTGTTTTTAAATTTTCTAATTTTTAGTTCGGTTGCATATAAAAGCGTGTTTTTTAGTTTTTTAAACTATTAATTATTTTTCATTTTTTAATTCGTTATATCAATTAATTTTAAAAATAAATGCTCCAGTTTATTCACTAAAAAATTTTTTCGCCATTTTGTCAAGATTAGCAAAGTTTTTCAGATTTACTTTCTGAAAATACCCTAATATAAAATTTGAGTAAAATCGATTCAGATCGAACTCTTGAAATGGCCGGTGGTTGGTACCACTGGGACGTACAGGTGACAGATGACACTTGGTGGTATCAAGCAGTGGTTATAATAATATGGAATTTTTTTTCCTGGCGATCCAAAGCAGGATAACGGGGTACTGTTTGCAGATTATTGCATTGTCATGGGTCCTTAATACGTGTGCAAAGTTTCAAAGAAATCGAATAGCTGGAAGTTGGTTAAAATTAGGCTCAAAGATTCCGTTACATAGATAGCCAGATGGATAGATAGATTGATAGATAGATAGTTACAACCCAAGTTAATAAAAGCGTGTTAATAATGTCATCCGGCCCAGACGACTTTTGGGTGTCAAGAGAAAAAAATATTAGGTTTCAAAACCCTTGTCCGATCATAGAGTATGCAAACCTTGCACCCTCCCGCAAACTGTGAAAATCAACCGTCACAACTGGTATAGATATTGCACACAGTGAATAACTGGATAGTAAGCGGTAAAATTGACAGCAAATTGTTTAGTAAGAAGTTCGGTCTTTCCTCTTAAGGCATAAATAATTTCATTGTTAAAGAGTAATGGTGGAAAAAAAGTAGTACAAAAACTTCAACTTATGTTTTTAACATGTCTTGGACTGTGTGTCTAAGGACTTTTATTATTTGGGGTTAAAAACCCGCAGTTCTAGTCAAACTGAAATAAAAGTTTCATTTTTGATTTACACGTTACATTACATTTTTTTGCAATGCTACACTGGAAACAATTTTTTTATGGCTGCAGTTAGTGTGCTTGAAAACTGCATTACAAAGATAGCTTACTTTTGAGTGTTAAAAATTTAAAGGTATATTTTTATTTTTGTTTATAAGTTATTAAAGTTAAAACGTCCGGTATTGTCTTCAACAGTAGTTGTTTCCTTGCAACTGATAATTTAAACTTCTTCGATATGCAACTACGAGCAATTTTGATCCGAATCTTCGGATATTGAAAATCAATGGGCTGGAAGCAAAACGTTTTATTTGTTTTAAATAGTTTCGGCGATTCTAAAATATAGTTTCTGGTAGCTTAAAGCGAAAAAGTTTAAAGTTAGTTCTTTATTACCACGAAATACATTTAAAGGTATGCAGAAAGTTTTGTTAGAAATTGCATTGTATTTACAATTTCAATAAAGAAAAAAGCCGTAGAGAATTATTTAAACCGTAAAAAAATTGACGTTTTTATTGGAACTTTATGAATTTAATTTTGATAAAATAAATACCTAGTTAATAAAATTTCAATCTTTATTGTATTACTTAAATTCACAAAAAATGGTTAAGGTAATTGACAACAGCCTGATTGCCACTTTTCAAGTTATTGTTAGTATGTATTCCAGTTTTCGGGTTTTCAGACAAATCCGAGGCCTGACTTAAAAAGCAAAAGATAGGGCAATGGAGATATCTATTTTACGGGACCTTACTTTAATGTTGATTTAGGGCAATTAAAATTTCATCCAACGGAATGCGTCCAAAAGACAAATATGTTTCCTGTCACAAAAAAGTCATCAAAAACCTACTCTTCATGTATGAGCGATCAAACTCTGCAGAGCAAAGACACACCAAGTTTTGTAGGCCTCACACTTAAAAATAACCTGGACTGGCATAAACATATTATATGTTTATAGGCACAGCAGTGCGGCACTTTGTTCCTTAAAGGTTTTAGGGTAAGTTAAATTGAACAGTAATATGAAATTGCTATAATATCTAATGTTTCTTTTGCTAAAAGTATTTAAGGACACCTCTAAGCCACTAATGGAAACAGCAATTTGAAAATTTGGATATCTTTTACTAACCCAGTACAGTTAAAACGTACAATTTAAAAATTATTGTTAATGTATACACATAAATTGTGTTTTATCGTAATGAATAATTATATTAGCTTAAAAGTACTTACCAAACATAAGCAAGGTCATTAAAACAATATCCTATCTTCAGCCGTAAATAAAAAAATTATATTAAAATTTAATTTCCTCAGTATTTTTGTGTATTTTTGTGTTCATTTGTTTTTGTTATGCTCAAAAAGTAATTTTTAAAAGTCTGTAAAACTACAACAGCGTAGTTAATTTTATTGCCTTAAAAACAATTTAAAATAAAAACAAAAACGGTTTTGTAATTTTAATTTAGAAATAAATAATAGTAAAGTAAATGCTAACTAAAACACAAAACGTAAGCTTTAAGATTCACCCCGAGAAACCTCAGCTGATGAAATTCCTCGGAATTAACTGGCTAAGCTATTCATTTCATCATATTCCTTTTGTCTTTCTTTTCTTGGTGTGGATTTAATCTTATCTAAGTATTTAAATTTTAAGGTTTTCATCTGTTTTTGTCGCATTATCACGGTATCAAAAGAGTCAAAGATTTTGTTTTTTACGGATATAACGTAGATAAATCTTCGTATTTCATTTTACCTTTTCAGTAGCATTTTTATTTTTTAATATTTTAATACAATATTTTATTATTCCCCATTTAAGAATAATACAATAAGTAGCATAATAAATGATTTAACGTTTTTTTATACAGTGTGTCTACGTAAGTTGGCGGCATATGGCATTTATTTTTATTATTAATTTAAACAAAAAAAAGTATTCTTTATAAAAGTTGGTGGCATGGTCCAAGACCTAAAATACAATCATCAGCTGTTCGGTTAAAATATCAAGTTAATCCATGCAGAACCAAATAATTGCCAGGATTTACCTTATTTGGACTTTATTTCCTGTACTATTATTTGTTTACCAGTAATAATTAAAAAAGTTTATTTTAATACTAGCTCCACCAAAAAAAACAATAATAAATATATCTGATGTAAAATTTTAGGGTAGATTCTACTATAACAAATAATAAAAAAAAATTTAACAGGGTATTAAACATGTAAAAAAATCTGACACCCTAATATGCATACGTGCTGTCAAAGCCTGTAGAATCGCGTTCTCGTCGCGTTTCACCGACTCTTTTGTGGAGAATATAAAATTTGGTGCCTTTTTTAAATTGGGCAAATCAAAAATAGATCTTTTATAATCCCTATATTCTTTTTGTTTTTGTATTTTTTAGTTTAAGAGACAAAAATATACTATGTAGCATATTTTTAGATTAATAACATAGCATTTCTTTAAAAATTTGGTTTTATAATTTTATATTAACCATTCCGTAACAACAACAATAAAAACCTATTTATATAGGGTTTACACCATGTCTAAAAATTTTTACCAATGTAAGTGCTTTTAAAATTTTTCAGAAATTAACCAGAAAAAGTGGCAATGCAAAGTATTATTTATTTTAAAATCCGATTATAAATAATACCAGGAAAAAATAGAACAAATTTCCAATTTTTTGTTTTTTTCCTGATATGTTCGAAAATATTCGGAATTTAAACACTTTATAAACAGCATATTATTGGGCACATGAAACCTCAACTTTGTTCCCATTTAAACGACTTCGTCTCCAAGATGCCCATACTGGTCCTCCTCATCTTGAACACGTTGTATACTTAGGTATTATATACATATACCTTTAAAATAAAGATCAATAGAAAAAGTCCTTCTTATCTAGACACGCGGTAGCGTGTCAAGCCAAGTTTAACGCCGCGAGTTTAATGTTACACAAGCACTTGATGACACTTTTGACCCCTCTAAAACTTAAAGTCAATTTTACCTAAACACGTAAATCTACGTGTGTTTATTTATATCCATAAGGACAACTAGAAACCCAAGTTGGTGTGTTTATGGGGAAAACTACAAGCCCGAATTTCATTAGGCTAGGCCAAACAGTTTTAGAGATATAAAGGTCCGAAAGTCGTCACTGACTGACTAACATATAGATCAAAAACCTAACTTACTTTTAGATGACCCAAAAAGATAAAATTTGAAATTTAACCTGGTAATTGTGTGTACGCGTAGAAAAAAAATCTGAAAATAAAAAAAAGTTAGAAAAGAGAAGAGCGGGTTGAGAGGGTGTCCCAATACAAAAAATAAATAAATCGTAGCGTTTAAGGCCTAACAACTGGATATTTAAAACAACAAACGAAAACATAATTAAAATAAAATTAAGTCAAAAAATAAGTGATGTCCCATATAAAAAGCTTGTAACATAGGTGTGTATCGTCGACTGCGCTGAGCGGTTGGCGCACGCGGCCCCGTATATACACAGAAGTAAATCTACACAAAACGCAAAAACAAATATTAAATTTAAATATCTGCCCAGTTTTTTAAGTAATGATATCCCACCAAAAACCAATTGTGAACAAGTTGAGACAAGTTTAGTACTAAGATTATGCTTGGCTGTGGGCTTCGCACCAAACAAAATGAAGATCTAAGTAAGTGCCAAGTTCTGAAGAGAATTCAAATATACAGGGTGTCCCAACTTTATTTATACACGTAATAACATACAAAAATAAACTGAAAATAAAAATGTTTTTCGGATACACTCTTTTCATTGACGGTACTAGTGAATATACAAGACATAATTATTATTGTTAGGTAGGTTCTTTTAATCAAATAACCCGTATATTTTTACAAAAAAATTACATTAAAAATGTTCAACACAGTAAACGTCAATTATTGCTGGTTTTTGAAATATCAGCAGTATGCTAATATACTTATTAACGATAAATAGTGACGAAAGAAAATAATATTTTGGTTCCAAATATTTTACAATAAATCTGTCACTGTCACAGTGACAAATAATATATTAACATGTAATTAATAACCATTCATTGTTAGAAGTACTAATGGGTATGTCAGCTATTAAGTTTATTTTAGACACATATGTATTTAATTAATTGCACTTAAAAACCGCTATACATCAATTAGGGCTGGTTTTTAGGTAAAGTTACTAAATTTGTTTCTAAAATAAACTAAATAGTTAACTTACCTAGTAGTAGTTTTTACAATGGAAAGTAATTAATTACATGCAATTATATTGTTTCACAATGACAAAAATATTTAACATAATTAAAACAAAAATTTTATTTTCTTTCTTTACTTTTTATCGTTAATGAGTATATCAGCATTCTGCTAATATCTCAAACACAAGCAATAATTGACGTATAGTGTCTTATACATTTTTGATGTAGAATTTAAAACAAAATCAAACTTGGGTAAAATATATAGAGTGTTTAAAAAAAAACCACTTGACAATAAAAACTCGGTTTTTGAGATATCCCGTATATTACCTGGGACTGTCAATAAAAACAGTGTATTCAAATAAACATTTTATATTATAATTTATTTTTGTATTTTGAACAGGGGGCGAAGTTATTTTGTGTATAAATAAATTTGGGACACCCTGTATATTTGTAGAAAAAAACATTAAACTCTAGGTACTTCTTTTTATTGACTACCTATACCAAATTTTGTTATTTAAAATTATGATATTCTTAATTAGGTAAGATTTTACTTGACCTGTTTTTATCAGAATAATTGTTTTTTAAATAATTTAGGTAATTTTTATAAAATATCTAATTAAATATAAATTAGCCAAGTCAAATCTTAACCAGTTTAAGATCTCACATTTTTATATAACAGCAATTGTTATAGGCATCCAATAAAACAAAGAAATTTACATAAATACATATTTGGATTTTTTCTAACTTTGCATTCATTTAGATCTATATTTTTTTGAGGCGAAGCCACAGTCAATTAAAATTTTAGTATTTAACTTGGCTCGCTTTTTCACATTTATATTTTTGGGGGATTTGGATTACAAAATTTACATAATAACGCAAAGAGACATTGACTTATAAGGGTCATCCCATTTCGGCAATATTTATATTATCCCAGAATTATTTTATGGCAAGTACAAATCCTGTCTTGATTACCAAGAGAGTTAGTTATTCAATCAAGACCTGTTGTTTGTAAATTAAATTAACGGCCCTTTAATTTAAGCCCAAGCTACCTAGGTTTATTTAGTTCGTAAATTAAGAAGGTAAATTACATTGCAAATTTATCAACTGTCAAAGTAGATTGCTTTCCTGATTACGGTTTACGTCTTTTTTAAATCACTTTATTTCTTTAACGCTTTAATGTTGCAGCCGCGTCGCTTTTGCGTTTCTGTGATTAGGTCTTTAATAAAAAAATTAAATGCAAAATTGCAAATTTTCTAGAACTTAGATTGGGTGGCATATTTAGGTACGTAAGTCAATAAAGGAAAACAAATTTAAGATAACTTTTTAATGCTGCTACCTTATTTACCAGTACTTTTCAAATTGAAAAAATAAAAATGTAAGTATCTTTTACTGGAAATTT
Organism: Listronotus bonariensis; assembly: GCA_014170235.1. Classification (NCBI taxonomy): domain Eukaryota; kingdom Metazoa; phylum Arthropoda; class Insecta; order Coleoptera; family Curculionidae; genus Listronotus; species Listronotus bonariensis. The sequence goes on from JACEGR010005181.1 coordinate 22,776, forward strand.
ATGTAATTTTATAAATTTTAAATCTAAATAATACATTAGGGACAATCCAAGAAGCCCCGATCAATTACGCAAATTCAAATATTATAAAGTGTCAGTAATATAAAAGTCTCTATTAGAAGGGTCATTAATTGCTTAATTAAACATATTGATGATACTAAAGTATGCTTAAAGATACTTTATGTTTTTAAGGTTATACCGATAAGCAAAAATGCCAGATTGGTTGGATAACGCCGTCCACCTAGGATGACCCAGGCCGATTACTAATTAATTCATTTGTTACTAGGGGTGGGCGATAAATATCGATGTTTATTAAACATTATTTTTGAGCGTTAGATGTTTTACTAATCGATATTGCAGATTTAAAACATGGATAAAACATCGATTAAAATAATAATTTTTATTTTTTTTCAGTTTTGAAATCTAAACCAATTTTATAAATTGAAAGGTTACGTAACGTCAATATTAAAAGTATGTTTATGATGGGAATATTCTATATGGTTAATTTTTAACCATATATACATTTTTGTTAATGTAGCTGTGATAATATGTTTTCTATCATTAGTATGTTCCTTAACAAATCAAAGAATGTATTGATTTTTCTTTACATTTATTTTGATTAATTATTGAGGCAAGAACTATTTTTAAGTATTAATAATATGAGTATTATATTATGTTTATTTTTGTATAAAAATGTATAATATTTGTAACAAAAACTAATACAGCATTTTTACTGTGTGATATTTATTGGTTAGGTAAAGGACAAAACTACAGAGGTCTATTTACAATATTCAAAAATTCTATTTAACATGGAAAAAAAATCTTTTCAAAAAAATTACCCATGTTTTTCGATTTTGAAACATCTATGTATTTATTATCGATAAAGCCTTTTGATATTAACATCGATAGTAAACATTGATGTTGAACAGTTGATGTCCTAACAAAAAGGTACTATAAAAAAATATTTTTAAATATTTAAACTAACTATACAACTTGTTGTGAAATATTTATTATAATTTTTGATATTAAGATTCTTTTAAAAATTAAAATAATTGGCATAAGCCAAAAGAATAACACTCTACATAATTTATATATATACACTATCGGACAAAAATAGAGCAACACTTTGATAAAATTTACAAATCCCGATTTTATAATACTAAATGTAAGATATCGCTTTTAAATACATTGTGTTTTAAAACATCAAAGTAGGCTGCTGTCATCCGCAACAACGGCGCTTTGGATGATCAAGCCAGATCATGTCATTTTGTCATAAAGTTTTAACTGTAAATAAGTAATGCGTCAAAAGTTAAGCAACATTTTAATTAATTCATCAAATGATAAGTTTTCCGTGAAAGTAGAGACAAAAATTGTTTTGTAAAATTAGTTTTTTTATATTTTGAATATTTTTGTGCTGAATTATTTATGCCGATAGGTATTCCAATTTCAAAAGACTTAAAGCAGAGAGTTGTGAATGCTTTCACGGAATGTAAAAAGCAAGCCCATATATAAAGACAATTTGATTTACCCAGTTACAGTGTATCTAAAATAATTTCATCCTATAATGAAAAGGGACATTTAGAGAATCTACCAAAATCGGGAAGACCAAGAAAAACAACAATATGGACCGACAGACGCATTAAAAGAATTTCTCAAAATGATCCTAGGAAGTCTGGACCTAGAATTATTGCTGAAGTTCCAGGAATTATGGTTGGTCCACGGACTGTTCAGAGAAGGTTGGTAGAGGCAAAGTTGTTTAGTAGACGCCCCGCTAAAAAGCCGCTAGTTTCGGGAAATAGAGCAGCAAGACTTGCATTTGCACATCGGCATTTAAACTGGACAGTAGACGATCTTTTTAGTGACGAGACGCGATATAAAATTTTTTATTTCGATGGAATGAAACGTGTGCGGCGACCAATAAATAACAGGTTTAATCCTAAGTACGTAACACCAACAGTTAAACATGGTAAAGGCAGTGTTTTTTATGGGGTTGTTTCTCGTGGAAAGAGGTAGGCCCTATACACTTTATTAATGAAAATATGGATCGATTTATTTATAGGGATATAATGGAAAATGTCATGCTCCCTTATGCAGAGTGGTAAATGCCACTGCGTTTTACGTTTCAGCAGGATAAGGATCCAAAACATTCTTCGCGAATAAATAAAAATTAATATTTTAATCAATGTTTTACCCATGTTTTAAATTTGCAATATCGATTAGTAAAACATCTAACGCTCAACAATAATGTTTAATAAACATCGATAATTATCGCCCATCCCTTGTAACAAATTAATTAATTAGTAATCGGCCTGGGTCATCCTAGGTGGACGGCGTTATCCAACCAATCTGGCATTTTTGCTTATCGGTAGAACTTTAAAAACAAAAAGTATCTTTCAGCATACCTTAGTAGCATTAATATGTTTAATTAAGGAATGAATGACCCTTTTAAGAAAGACTTTTATATTACTGACACTTTACAATATTTAAATTGGCCTAATTGATCGACGCTTCTTGGATTGTCCCTAATGTATTATTTAGATTTAAAATTTATAAAATTACATGAATTTCCAGTAAAAGATACTTACATTTTTATATTTATATATATATATATATATATATATATATATATATATATATATATATATATATATATATATATATATATATATATATATATATATATATATATATATATATATATATATATATATATATATATATATATATATATATATATATATATATATATATATATATATATATATATATATATATATATATATATATATATATATATATACATACATATTTAACGCTTTTCATATAAAAATAAAACAGATAATATACTATAGAATTATAAGATATCCTAATAATTCCTAATAAAATACAATTAATAACCTACACTTTGTTAAAACAATAATGCAAACAAATGCGTATGCATCGTACTAAGGTTTAAATAAATAAATTTAAAAAAACAATCAAACTGCATCCAAAACGTTTTCTACACTTAACGAATTAAAGCGGTATCTCGAAGCGCAAATTAGCTGAGAGGTGTTCGCCCACTTAGACGAAGCGTCGCGAGAAAATTTGCCGAGTTGCTTTACATGTAATTAAATCAAACCACGCAAATAAAAGCGGCGCGGCGCATCTATATTGGCGGGGTTCCATTTAAATACATGTAAAGTTGTCCGGAGCAATTTTGACTCGGGCGACCACCTTTATAGTAGTCGGCCATCTTAAGTATATCGCCATGTTGGATTTACAATGACTCTCCTTTATTTTTCGATTTATTTTTAGCAAGCCATTTTATTTGGTACCTATGTTGTAGAAGTGTATTTATAACTAGCGGACCCGTGCCCACTTCGTTGGGCGTTAATATCCGAACTTGTTGGTAAATCATGATAAAATGTATCCTTTAACACTCCTGAATAGCGTAGCTTTCTGATTGTAACACAATTTTTATAATAGATTTAGTACCTTTGAAATAAGCGGCTACAAACAAACAAAGTTACAACCTTTTCCTCTTTATGTATTGGTATAGATAACTTGTTTGCCATATTGGGCGCTCATCTTTGTTGGATTTAGGATAACGTCAGTTTGTATTCTGAACTGCTCTCAGCAATCTCTTTAATTCTATACGCATATTGTAAGAGTAAATTTAAAATATCCAGCCGGCCCTTTTAGAAATTTGCCATACTGTATTTGGAGTGACGTCACTCTATTTTAAGAGTCAGTCTTAGCAAGACTTTACATTTGATACCCAAATTGTGTGATTATGTTCCGCCATATTGAATTTAGAATGACCTTTCACAGTTAACCATGCGTTGCCATTCAAACTAAACGTGTATACAAAATTTTAGGTTAATCTGTTTAGAAGATATGCTTTAAAATTAAAGTTGCACGATTTCACCCGAACATACATACATACATTGCAAAAGAAATAAAAGCTTTAAAAAGAGTTCCTTTTAAAGTTCCCGAGATCTTTAAATGGGACACTTACCGTGAATAACCCTGTATATTTAAATTGTATGTCAGCACCGACTACAGGAACAATGGACCGTCGAGAAAGATATTAACCCCGGCATCGTTTCCATAGAACTGATTTTCATAAGAAATTATGAAGGCTCACGCGAAAATCGTATTATAAGAAGCCGGTTTTGTATGGTCGACGTATTTCATAAATATTTATCGAGTTGCCTTGCTGCTTGTATGTGAAGGAGCCTAAAGTAAAATTTGTCAACTTAAAGTTGGTTTATTGGTGTAAACAAATAAAAACTATTTACCACTTAAAAATTCTACTATTAAAAATATAAAAAAGTCATATTAACATCGACCCAAAAATGCATTGCTTTACAGACACAGTGTGTAAGTTTTAAAAAATAGTTTTTTTTTAATAATTATTATTTTTCATATTTCTTAAACAATATTACTTATAATTGGCAATGTGATTTTTAGCAATAAATAACTTGGTTAACTTTATAATAATATAGTCCAGAGTTTGAAGCGGCACCTAAACAAGTATTTCTGACAAAAAAAAAATTAGGGCACTGAGTTTTGTAAAAATGTTATATTTTAAACTTAAAATAACCAAGTAAAACCGCAGCCTTTTTAGCTTTTTTTATTACTGCTTAAGGTAAAAACCAGTTTAAATTTTATTCTAAGTTTATTCAAACAGGTATTTTAAAATAAATGACATATTGTTACAGCCCCTTTTTCCTTATTACGAAATAATGCCATTAGATTAAGGATGCCACGTTTTGTCTTTGAGCCGTCATGATCAACTTTGTTTTTTAAATGGGCAAAATATTTGGTTCTTACCTTAATAAACTAATATTTTAATTCTAAATCCAACGACATATTACACTACATTTAGGCGAGGTTTTGACCCGAAAAAAAACATCTTTTTATATATTGTAATTAAAAATAAATATTTTATTCCAACCGTTCGGGAAAATTTCTGTTTGCAGGTAAATGTGGATCCATTTTTATTTTTTCACACGCTACTATAAAGTTAAAACGAGCATTTAAATAAAGTACATGTTTTATTTTGATACTTATTAATAAATGTACGTAAATAATATTTATTCTTGTGTCTTGTTAAAGAATTATAAATAATTATTAAAAAACGATATTATGAAGCTGCTATAAAAGAAAATTGATGCATATTTACTTGCGAACAGAAATGTTTTCAAACGTTTAAAATAAAATATTAATTTTTAATGGCAAAATAGTGAATAAAGGTTTTTCGGGTCGAAACGTCGCATTAATGTAAACTGTGATATGTCGTTGAATTTAAAATTAAATTACGAGTTTATTAAGGTAAAAACCAATATTTTGACTATTAAAAAAATTGGTAATGACGGCTTAAAGTTAAAACATCATTAATTCATTGGCGAGTAGCGTCGCAATAATAATGTGTCATTGCTTTTTAAAAAACCTGTTTAAATAAATAAATTTAAAAAAAATAACAATAAAAAATGTTTCGCAATACTGAGTATTCCTTCTCGGATAAATCTGAAACAGCTGTAAATTTTTTTTTTTTTTAACGTATAATATTGATAAGCATAAAAATGCGCAACTCTGTCCTAATTAACTAACTCCGTATCACTTACCGTTTTCGAGATACCAATGGTGGTCCTTCAGAAATACTCGAAATCTTAATTTTTCCAAAGAGCATGGCACCTAAACCCTCAACTTTTTTTACTTTTAACCGATTATCTCCTACCATTTTTAAGATGCCGATCTTAGCCCTCCTTATCTCGGACACGTCGTTTTTTTATTTTTATTAAAAATACTTATTAAAATCGAATATGTATATAAATATATATGTATTTTTTTCTATTTAAAATCTTTAACATTTTTATTTTGGGTATTCTGTATATTTACGTTTATAAACGTAAATAATTAAAAATATTTATATTTTATTTTCGTTATCTTATTTTATTAGCCTAAAAATCTTAGTCTAAGTTTCTTTTAAAAAATAAATAGGTTTTGTCTGTAATTTATTAAAAAAATGTTATATTATTTTTTTAACCAAAAAATATATTAGAAACTGGTTTTATATGGTTGACATCTTTAATACATATTTAACAAGTTTGCCAAGCTACGTGGATTTATGGGCACCTATAAATGGAAAATGTAACCGCAAAGATTCAGGGGAGCCGAAAATAAAAAACTTCTTTTGGACCTAGGAAGAATCTGTAAATTTATATTTTTTGTATACAAAAATAATATATTTTACAATGCAATTATCAAGTGTCTGGAGATTTTGAAGCTGATAGCATAAACAGACAAGGAAAAAATATTTTATTTAATTAATAAAAAATCTTTAAGGTCAAAAAATGTATCTGCAAAAAATCAGGCAAAGCAAAAACAAAGCAAAAAAAACATTATTGTCAATAAAATTTTATAAAACAAATTACTTTTGAATATTTCTAAAAAAACGTTTATGATATATTGGCGTACTATTTAAAAGGCTTAGCTCTTTAAACCAAAATATTAGCCATTAACTCTTTATTTTACCCAATAAAGATCCAACCTAAATACCCGCTTATTGACTTAACTGTTACGGCATAGGTAAATATGTTAAATATTAAAAAAAAATTAAGAAATTATTACAAGGTATGAAGTATTTTTACTGTCAAAATTAAAGGGGTTATTTTTAAAGGATAAATGAGAAATTTCTTAAATGTAATATTTTCAGAACTTTATGGTATATTTATTCCTTTTAAATAACTTTTTTTAAAATCTAGACAGGAAATTACAATATTATCCCTATACCACAGCGGATCTCTGTGTGTTTAGACCGGCGGAGCTTACCGATTTGGCAATATTAAGACATCCCACCATTTGCGTTTATATGCGTCTATGTACCTTTCTTGCACTTAATTTTATGCTATTATTTAGGTCGTAAAAAGTGTGTGTCTTAAAGCAATCAAAATAATAAAATAAAAAAAAATAAGATAAAACTTAAAATTGTGTAAATTATTTTGCGATAGAAACTTTTTAAATGGTAAAAGTCGGTAAAAATGGTCAAAATAGTTTTTAGTTCCTAAGAATACGTTTACGTTACACGATACCAGCACATAAACTCTTATTAACCAAATGTTTAATAACTTTTTGATGTATTTTGTTTAGAATGGTCTATTTTTTTCAATAATAAATGTTTTTTGTTGTATATGACAAAAGATGAAAGTAACAATAATTTTAATATTATCTACTGTTGTTTTATTAAAAAATCCTTGGTATCCTTTATACTTAATGCAAATAAAAAATATAAAAAAATCTAACCCATAAACAATAATAAAAGAAGAAACAACGGTCAAAATGACCAGTGGTCGTTAGGTTTCAGAAACGGCACCTTTGTGGTTATGGGATAAGAGTACTTTATTGACTTTATTAATCTCTATAAGAATAAAAATAACTTAAAACACTTATGCATTAACAAAGCTTTCTCGTAGAAAATATATTTAAAGAAAATAGTAAAACAATGGTAATATTTATTACTATATTATTGATATAAAACAATTATGGCGTAAAATGGTTTCTTATCTTTCAGTTTCCAGACAACTTTGTAAAAATTTTTCTTGTTCCTATACTTAAAAATACTAAAAAATGTGCCTTAATGCTTACAAAATATCTGAATTTTTTTAAAAATTTATAAAAGTTATTATAAAAAATGGTTTTTAAGGTAGAGCAAAACATGTTTCCTGTGTTAATACCTAGTTCGAGTAGCGCTGATTTACAAACTGTATAGTCAACGGCATTTGTTCAAGGTCTTTTATTCTCTTAAATTAGTAAACAAATGCCGACTTTACAGTAAAATAAACATGCCAGAGAACGAGACGCAAAATACGGAAGACAAAGGTAAACCTTGTGTTTTTTGTAAGAATAGAAAAATATACTTTTTTAATTATAATACTGTATTTAATTAATTTTGTTAAATTATATACCTTAAATAATCTATTTGATTTATAAGTACCCAAAATTACAAATAATATAATAAAATTAGCCCGGGAACGTGTCAGGGGAGGGATGTTTTTCGACTTTAAAATGCAATTGTGACTTAATTAATTATATATAAAAAATTAATGACCACTTATACGAGCACAAGTTCTAAGAAATATCCATTTTTAATTTTTTTTTTGTAAAAAGGGTAATTTTTCACCTTGGACGTCGAATTTACGTCTTAATTAAGAGTGAGCTATAAGCGCTTAACGTTACCAAATGGTGAAGTTGTTGTTAAATCAAAATTAGTTTTTTGTAACAGTAATTGTCACATAATTTACGTTATTATAGAAAAAAAAGTTGGTGGCGAACGTGGTGAAGGAAGCGGTAAAAATACCAGCCTTTTACTGCAAAGAGCCGGGTTTGAATCCCTGCATTTTACATCGACACTTTTAATTGCTTGTCACCTTACAGTTAAAAATGGCAAACCACTGTGTAGTATTTTGCCACTTCTAGTGGTTATTTTAAAAATAACGTCCAGGGTGGCACTACCGCGTTGTCTAAAAGGTGCTGTGAAATGCAAAACTGCATGTTTTAGTGCTTGAATAACGTTGAAATAGGAAGAAAATAGGTTAAACATCTAATAACCCGATACCCACGGTACTATTTTACCCGGCAAATTTTAGGTCTTAAAGCTATTACTTAAATCTTAAAAAATATTTTAATTTAAAACAATGTGGCACTACCGCGTTGTCTAAAAGGTGTGAAATGCAAAACTGCATGTTTTAGTGCTTAGATAACGATGACGAAATAGGGAGAAAAATGGGTAAAACATCTAATAACCCGACACCCACGGTACCATTATACCCGGCAAATTTTAGGTCTTTAAGCTATTACCTAAATTTTTAAAAATATTTTAATTTAAAACAACGTAGCATGGAAACATTTTACTTTTACATCTAAATGAGAGTACCTTATTAAGAAATTGAACATGTATCAAGCTCCTTTAAGCAAAAGTATTATACCCATTGTTTTTAAATCCAATTGTAATGCAAACCAAAATCTTTAATGACCGATTTTAAAATTCAAAAATGTTTGACCTTTTTTTAATTTACCACGTATTCTAAAAACCCTGAAAAAACTAGTAATTTTTTACTTGTTTTTTAAAAGAAAATTTAACAACTCAAAAATTGAAAGGTCTTACAGACCACAAAATGTGTTTATAAATATAATAGTTAAATAATGATTTGCAAAACAATAAATTATTTTTTACCGTTTTTTTCCGGCCGCACCAACGCCCTTGTAAATTTTTGAATAATATTACTGTCTTTGGCTCTAAATTTAAGCCTAACCATAATATACTGTTTTTTTAAATGAAAATAAATGGAAATTCCACCTTTCTATGCAAATGTAAATGCGTGCTAAAAGATATTATTTTAAAATAATGGGAAGTTTTAAATTGATATATTTATATTTTATGTAATAAAGTGTAGGCTAAATATTTTTAAATAATTTTTTTTTCTTTTTAATATTTTTTATTAAACCTAAAAATATTTAAAAAATAATTTAGCTTTAGATTTTTTTGTAAGATTTTTAAAGGTTTATTAAAACAAAAATCGGTAATTTTTGAAAACAAAAAATATTAAATATTAAAATATTTATATTAAACAAACGTTAAGTAAATACACTTTTAAGTCAAATAATTTTACCCTAACTAACGCTGTCACAACCTATAAAAATACGATATGCATTTTGTCTTTAATTAAAGATTCCTATTTAACATTGGCAAAACTGTCTTTAAAAATATAATTCCAGAAAAAATATGAAAAACTTTTAAATGTACTTTACCATGGATTAGCACCAGCTGTCAGGCGAGTTAAATACTAGATTTTTTTCTACGATCATACAAAGTGTTTTTTTTCGAATTAAGAGTTTATATTTGCAGCTTTATTTTTTACCACATTTATTATTTTAAAACAAAAAATTATGGCTTTTGGTTTTTAGGAGACAATTATTTTTATATCATACAATTATTCTATTTATATCTACGCAACATGTAAAATAGTTTTTTTTTAAGAACTTGTGTGTGCCCATTTTTTGTAAAATTAAACCTAAATACTGTTTCTTTTTAAATTTATAAATCACCTAAGAAAAAGAAAAAGAAAATAATAATAATAATAACGACGCATTTTTGCTTAATAAGTTTTCAGGCACTTAAACAGCATAAATCGAATAACGATAGAAATCGTTCCGAGTTATTGACACAAACTTCAACTTGGCCATTTTTAAAACAGATTACACACATATGGTCCCTTTCGCGGTTAATAATTTATCCTATATTTAGGCCGTCTAAATTAGCTATGTTTTTGTATTTGTTGGCCCCGTATACTCATAAAATTATAAGCTATCGAAAAGTGCTTAGGACACAAAAAGTCTACATGAAATGAGCTTTTCGAATATGAAACACTCGTTGAAGTCCGTCAATCCATTTTCCAGTTATGGCTTTTTAATGAATTGATTACTAAAATTTGACGTTTAGAGATGTATCGCAAGCCAGAGGTCCTCAATTCAAAAACGGGCATAAACGTTTAGAGATATTGATATGACCTTGCTAACCACCCATATTATAACGACAAAAAAATACCATTGAAATGGGACACACTCGATTTTTTTGTTTTTTGCAGCACTCTATTGATCACCCTGTACATTATGATAATATTTACCTTACTAAAACTAAATGCAATACAGCTTGAGGTAGAAGAAACGCGGTTTTAAACTCCATTTTAGATATTCAAATAAGTTAATTTTTAAAAAGTTACAGCAGTTTGAAAATGGGTCTAAAAATTGAATGGTACGATCTTTTTGTTGAGCAGTTTAGTTTTAAATACTTATTTGATAAATAGGTAAATTATTATTATTACTTTTTTTAACCAACAAACGTTATAGTAGCTAATTCTAATTAATTAGAATCTAAAAGATACGGGGAAATTGAAAAATTGACGTTTTTAATTTAACCATACATATCCTTTAATACAAGAAATAGCAAAAAATCATAAAGACAATTTTTGTGGAACTTTTTACGTAGAATCTACAGACAGTATTTAATTTTTTATACAGGGTTGCATTAAAAAGTTACGATACCAACTTGATGTTTTTTTTTGTGGAACACCCTGTATAATTTTTTACTAATTATTAGCTCTTGTCACTACGATAACAAATATATGTAACATCGTATCATTATCTCTTGTAGGTTTTTAAAAATTTAAATTTTGTTATTTGTTTTTGAGCGTACTCCGTATAAACACCTTTTTTACAATAATATTTTAAATTATGGTTTAAATGTAATAGTTAAGATATTTTTATGACCTATATTACCCTCAATATGCTTTTAAAAGTATATAAACACAGTAAAAACATGTGTGGTTTTGTGAAAGAGCCAAATTCTTGTAAATTGTCTTCTTACTTTTTATATTAGGTTATATGTGGATGATGCCATTAGATTTTCGGGTGTAATATCATTGTTTGTTTTTTTTTAAGGCCCTAAGGTTAGTGTAAATTCTAAAAATATTTTAATTTTTACATTAAATTATTATTTCAAAACAATATTTTAGAAGAAGGTCTTTATACGGGGTACGCTCCAAAATAAAAATATTAAAATTCAAATATTTAAAAAATATCAAGAGATATTGATACGATGTTATATATATTTGTTATCGTAAAACAAGGGCTTTTAATTAGGAAAAAATATACAGGGTGTTCCATAGGAAAATCATCTAGTTGGCATCCTAACTTTTTAACATAACCCTGTATAAAAATCAAATAGTTTCTGTAGATTATACGTAAAAGGTTTTACAAAAATTGTCTTTACGGTTTTTTGCTATTTCTTGTATTAAAAGATATATAGGGTAAAATCAAAAACGTCATTTTTTAAATTTTCCAGGATCTCATTGTTTTTTGGGGGTACCACCAAAAGACATGAATCTTATTTAACTATGTAAGGACATAAGTTTAACCGGTGTTCTTTAAAGAACCTTAGCGATCAGCTAATTGGTGACGACTCATAAGTCACAGGTGAAAACTCTAAAATGGGAAAAGACCTTGCCTGCAGTATCAATTGTAAAATTTTAGTCATAATCAGTTTTTGCATAAAAAATACCTATAAGGGCTCAAAACTACAGAAAAACTGTAAAATTTAGATAATGGGTATTATAGTAATAGTATTTATGGTCTGCTTTTTTTCCTTTTGAACATTTTTTTCTTTCAAAACACATGGATTAAAGTGACATTCGCATGTACATTTGACAATTGACTTTTATTTTAATTCTTCCGACAATTCCGACGACATAATGTGCGATACCCCGATAGAAAATCCATCGCCTACCGTCCGTATCGTCCGTACAATGCCGATAAATGTGCGCAGACTTTAAGGCTTACCCCTAATTAAAATTAAATAACCGTTATATTTATTAAATTTATTTTTAATTGTTAGGTTATTGGGTTCCAAAAATGTTCCTCATTTTTCTTCATTACAGTTAAGAATACATAGTAAGTGGTAATTGGTGGTGAAAATAGTTGGTGTAAGATCAAGATAAATAATTAAATTTTAGGTTAAAATTTTAAATTTATATTGGCCTAATTATGTTTTTAAAAATGACCTAAATATATATATTTTTTACCGGCAAAATCTGTCAGTTCTTGGAATATATCCAAATTTTACTTTAAAATTTACAAAACAATTTATAATAGGTTTTTTTAATTGTTTTCCTGCAACCTTTTCAAAATACTTATTAAGTTGAAACACTACTGAGCTAAAACACTTCGGTAATTTATATATCCCTAATTTTACATTTTTATTTGCATTTATACAGTGGGATCACATGAATCAATACATCTGCATTTAAAATAGCCCCATTTATTTAACGGCTTAAAATAAAAAATTTGAGGTTTAAAAAACAGCTCTTAGTTGGTCACGAAATGGTCTTAAATCGTCACTAAATGAAACAATTTTTTTATCCATATATCGACTTTTAGAGCGTGTTTGAAATATAAAGATCAGCGAAAAAATTTAGCGGCCCAAATACATTACTCAAAAGAATTATCGCATATGCTCGATTAATTTTTAATCGCCCTGTATGATGTGCTGTTGAAAGGGAGTCAAATTTGTGATTATAAAATATCAGAAATGGGTTACGGTATAAATTATTCACAAATAAGATTTCTCCCTTGTAACAGCACATTATATAGGGCGATTAAAAAGTACTCATTTAAAAAAAAAATAAAAAATTATCACCCCGTAGGATGTATTGCTAACAGTAAATATGAACGGTTAACATAAAGTTAAAGCTTTACGTTTTCTTAACATTTTTCGTCTTAATAACTTAATTAATAAAAGGGATGTGGCCATTTAATTTAAGCATTTTTGTATTAAAGCTTATGAAAGAAGTCGAGCATATGCGATAATTTTTTTGAGTAGTGTAAATCATACATGGCTCAATCAAAAATAATGCAATTGGTCATAAAATGGTTAACATTGGTCAGTATGATAAATTAATTGGTTGGTAAGAGGCCCAAAATTAAAAATTTTGGATTCAAAAAACAATTTCTGAAAACAAGTAACAATTAAAGATTTAAAGAGAGACAACAAACATACTAAAATAAGTATAAAGAGTTTAACATTTTAAAATCACCAATTGCTACATAGATATAATTATCACATCAGCGTCAACCTGGCTACCTATGTTTTTTTGGTGTAAAACCAACCCGGTATTGAAAATATGTTCTGTATGGGCTCGGCGGATTCATTTTATAGATGTTATTTATTTGAGTACATGCTGAGTCAAAAAAAAACCAAAAAATTCAAAAAACAATTTAGATAAGTTACTAAAAAACTAAAAAATTGACGAAATTAAAATAAGATTTTTGGACTTCCATTGTCTTTATTACATTTAGTTACACAACGTTTCGAAAAGTACAATCCCTGTCCGTTTTTAAATGTAAATCAACGTTTTAAGCGTAGCAAGTTTGCTACCGTTGTCAAAATTAAATACAAATATAACACTTTAAAAGTATATAATGTTAGGTTAAAAATTTTAAAATGTATAGCTTTATTTTTAGGATATTCTAAAAAATCGTTTGACATTATATGTCAAATTTTTTGTTGTATAATATTGTCATAGTGTTAAACATAACTGTACATAACTGGTTGCTGGTGTATTTATTATTGATAATACAAAAAGGTAAGTTGATTTTGTATTACATAATCCCTTCAACCTTGGACCAATAACTGATGCGACCGACTGGCCAATAGTAACCAATTCGTGATCAATTTATATTTCATTAATTGTTTACTAAATGTTAATATTGAGGTGCTACCTATTTCTATTTAACAAGTCCTAAAATAAACAACTTTTTAAGAACCTATTTCACCGCTGAATAATTACTGTAACTCATTTACTAATAATGATCAATTTGTGACCAATTGATATCGCGTCCGATGAGCTTCCAAATGTAGTATTAAGGCCAAATATTCTTATGTAGCAATTAATAAATTAGAAATAACTGTTCTTAATTCTAATTTACTGCTGATCAATAACTGTGACCCATTGAATAATTGTGACAATTTTTAAATTTTATTGTTAGTAGCTATCAGAATTCGTTTTTTGAATCTAAAATTTTTAATTTTAAGCCGCTTATAAAGTTTTCTTGTCCTTAAGAATCTTCATTTAATACAGAACTCCTTTATTCTTGCTACCCAATTAATTATTTATACTGACCAATGTTGACCAGTTTGTGACCAATTGCATCCTTTTTAATTAAGATATGTATGATTTATTTGCGGAATTAAACATTTGTCGATGACCTTGATATTTTAAACAGGCTGTAAAATTTTATATATCTATAAATAACCAATTTGTCACACTTAGTGACTATATATGACCATTTCGAAACCAATTTAAAGCGGTTTTTAAACCTCGAATTTTACATTTTGGGTCGCTAAATAAACGGGGCTATTTAAAGTTTAGTATAAAATTTTTTGGAAGAATCCTCAAATGCGCAATATTGATTTTTGGCTGGGATTTGTTTCATGCTAAATTCATATAAACAGAGAGGTCAGTTTTTTTGTTAATAAAAATATCTCTTTTTAAATAAATTTTAAAATTTTGCAACAAGTTCTAACATTTCCTTAACTAGAGTCAGCAGTTATCAAAAAATGTAATTTCAAGATTTGTTAAGATCCCAAGTTTTTTTGGTTATCTTTTGTAATTTTTTTTTTTATAGTAAAAACCCATTTCAAGCTCATTTAAATTATTTAAGTTATTAGTCTTTTAATGACATTACAATGTTGCCAAATTTTTAAGAATTTTTAAACCCTTTAATTTTAATGTTTTTCTTATAAACGTTAATAAATATTTAATTAAGTTTAAAAACAATGTTTTTTTTTGTTTTAGGTAGGTACGTTGCCAAGTCATTCAACTATAATTTTTTAAAAATTGGTAAGTACAGTTGATATTTTTTAAGAAAACTGCCTTTCTTATCAAGAGTTACTCAATAGGTTTAAATTTATTATTAAAATACGATAAAAAATACCATTGCTCTGTGACTAGGTATAGCTGTTAAATTAAAATAAAGTATAAACTTAAATAAACAATTATGTCACGGAGTAATACTAAATTTTTGTAAGGTTTAGCTTTGATTTGTACATACGGTGCGGTTTTTAAAGTTCTCTTTTCTTAACTTTTGAATAGGTCAAGATATCGACGTCAGGTATAATTTGGAACACCTGGGCCGATTTTCAAAAACAAAGTGACGATAAGTAAAAAATCAAATACCTTTAAAATGAGGTGTTACATAACCCCCTTTTCATAAAAAAATGCTGGTGCCGTTCTTGGCATCTAACCGAAATTATTTTTTTGCCAAAAAGAAATTTAAGAAATACAATAATACACAAATTTTACCGGATCTCAATATCTTGTCTCGTGCAAAAGATAAAGAGGGGCAGAACTTTTATTATTCTTACTACATGAGTTTTCAAATATTATAATCCAAGTTAATTACCTATATTGGTATTTTGGGTAATCAAATCACCAGTACAGAAAACCCAATTATCAAACTTATTATTTAGTGTGTTAAAATAGTTTTTTTTAATATAAAATTGACGCAAAATTTTTGAAATAGCATTTTTTAAATTTCTTTTTAAGTATCCTTTTACGTTTTTATAAAAAGTTTTAATTCTGCTTTTAAGATTTTTAAATTATTGGATGCATTTTATAAAATAAAAAAATATGTTTTTACCCACTTTAATCGATAGTAACAGATTTGTTTCTGTTTCATATATCTTGTCGGTCACTAAGTACATTTTGTTAAGAAAAATGTTTGTACATATTGGTGTTATTTATAGTATTATTTTTTTATTCAAATAAGTTGTTAGTTCCATTTATGTCACCTATTAACTTTTACTTGTAATACCACAAGTGCTAAATTTATTTTTGGAAATTTTTCAAAGCCACGAATATTTTAAGAATTTTCTTAAAATATTCGAGGCCAAAAAAATTATTCAAAATAATTTAAGAGGGTGTCCGGGAAAATGTGGGAAATCTCTCGCACACGTATGGAACAGATGAAAATAACACGACAAGTTCCTATAAAATTTTTTCCGTTTAAGCCCCCTGCGGAGATATGATCCCCTAAAGGGGGCAGCTAGAAATCGATTTTTCGTGAATAACTTTAAAGCGCTCTGTATAATTTGATAATATTTTAGTACGATGCATACTAGTAAAGACCTCTTAAAATAGTGCCCTTGAAACTTATGTCGCTTCTTTAGTTTGCCAGGGACGGACTAGTTTTCGCACATTATTGATAATATTTTTACGCCCTGTATGGTGAAGACACAAAAATATGTTTTTGGGTAGTTTAAACCTTTGCTAAAAAAAAGGTACTCTTGTTTGACATCGATAAAATGAGCCGTTTTCGAGTAAAAATTATTTTAACAACATTTGCAACAAATTCTGACCTGCTACGAGAGGACTTCAATACTGAATCAAAAATTACAAATTACATCGAAAATAAAATATTGTATTATTAAACAAAAATAAACTCTTATTGTTAAAATAATTTTTTACTCGAAAACGGCTCATTTTATCGATGTCAAACAAGAGTACCTTTTTTAGCAAAAGGTTTAAACTACCCAAAAACATATTTTTTGTGTCTTCACCATACAGGGCGTAAAAATATTATCAATAATGTGCGAAAACTAGTCCGTCCCTGGCAAACTAAAGAAGCGACATAAGTTTCAAGGGCACTATTTTAAGAGGTCTTTACTAGTATGCATCGTACTAAAATATTATCAAATTATACAGAGCGCTTTAAAAGTTATTCACGAAAATCGATTTCTAGCTGCCCCCTTTAGGGGATCATATCTCCGCAGGGGGGCTTAAACGGAAAATTTTATAGGAACTTGTCGTGTTATTTTCTCACAAATTTTGCATAAAACTCATGTTATTTCCTAAACCATAAAATATCAGTAAATTTTACCTTTAAACCCATGATCCACTTTGTCATAGTTTATTAAGTTTACAAAGTAACAATATAAAACTCATCATTTCGCTTTGATCCAACTCTCGACTTGCCATGGCAAATTTAAAAAGTAAAGCAAATTTTATTTTTCCGGCAAAAATTTCTAAAACAACTCCGTTTAAAAGTTTATGTCATTATCAGGTCTAAATTTGAGCAAGAGAGAAAATAATTGGGCAAAACGAGTTTCTGGGCCCCACTAATGACTTGGGAGGTCTCAAGCGAACGCTTCTAGTTTTGCTTTAAGTTGTCCGGTTCTATTACGAAAAGTTCCCACTATTGATTTTCAAGACATTTTGCTGAAACAGTTAAAATTATTAGGCACTCATTGTTTTAAGGGTCCTACTTTAGGAGTGCTCTTAGGGATAACAACTTTTGTTATATATTAATAAGTCAATAATTTTAAACAAAGGGTGTATATTTTTTACAAAAGGGGGTTTTTGAAATATTAAGTATAAAGATTCTAAAAAAGCTGCACCTAAAGACATAATTAAACGGGAAAAATTTTTCTTTTAAAGTCTGTAAATATTGCATCATGGTTTACTGAAACCTTTTAACATTAACGTAAAAATAAAGAATGGTGTCTAAAATTACGTTATCATTAATTTTCTTTGTAAAACATAAGTTTTTGAAAATTCGGAAAAAAATGTAAAGATTTATTTATGAAATAATTCTATAAAAATAGTTAACAAACAGATAAGTCCGAAAATAGATTATACCAAGATACAGAATGTTAAACCTTTTTAAAACAATTTGCTTTTTTAATTAGTGTTCTTGTTCCTCTATTTCCTTTCACAGTGTTATTAAAAGCAGTAATGGTCTTGACACTAACTTAATTAAATTAATTAGGTCCATTGGCGTCTCAAAGGGCATCTAAACAAATACTTGTAAGAAAATGCACGCCACTGGCCTTTGCGCAATTTTTAATATATTTTTTTAACAAATAAAGAATAATGTATTTTTTCTGTTTCCCTATCTTATTTTGTAACTTGCCGAGGTTTTAAGAAACAAAAATAAAACTTGCTTAATTTTATTCTTATGTTCTTCTTAATTATCCTTAACCACACAATAACTGGAGTTTGAAAAAAATTAAAAACTGTTAATAAACGAGACAATTCTACTAATAAACAAAAAAACTTTATTTTTTTAACCATAGTGTATATTGTATATCCTCCCTATTCGTTTAAGGTACCATTACCATTTTGCTAATATCAGAAATCTTTTTATTTCACTCAGATTCTTCGGAGTTCGGGTGTTCTACTCTTATTTGTTATGCTTTTAACTGACCCTGTATGAGTTTTTAACCTTAATTTTAAACACATGTTTCATCATTGTAACATAAATGGTTAAAATGCTGCTAAGCTCTTGGCTTTAAATTTATGGCTATTACATCCCCTTTAAAGGTATATATTTTAAACAAAAAAATTAATATTCCAGAGCTAAGTGAGTCCTGTTTGTTGACAAGTAAGTTTTTGAACTTTTATAATTCTTTTTCAATTTTTTTTTATTTGCAAATAACAACTCTTCTAGAAACCCTTGCAAAATATAACATGCATAAAAAAAATCTTTTTAAAATTTAAAAAATTGTTATTAGCTTCTATTAATATTGCGGTTTTTAAGTTCAAAATTATTTAAACAAGAAAATCAATATTATGGTTTAAGAATTGCTGCCTTTTTACATATAGAAATCTAACGTAGATTGGGTGATGGGATGGAAATTGGTTGGTTAAAGCAAACTCACCAGGATGTGGGGAGGGGTCAAAAATTGAAAAAAAACCTACGTAATTCATGGACGTCCCCGTAGCAGTGAGATTGGTTTGTACCGTTACGTTATTAGTATTTTATTAAATTTTGCACGAAATACAACACTTATTATTTTATTTTTCATTATTTAACGTGCACACAGCCACACTTTTTTCCAACATATTTTAAATTTGAATACTATTTGATGGCTAAGTTTAAAAATTTATTTAACTTCAAAAACTATTATTTTTGTGGTTTAAATAATTTAACCCCTTTATTTTGGTAATAGTATAAATGTGAATATTATGTGTTTATAATTATTCGTCCTGACTTGTTATAAATCTATCTATCTATCTATGTAACGGAATCTTTGAGCCTAATTTTTACCAACTTCCAGCTATTCGATTTCTTTGAAACTTTGCACACGTATCAAGGACCCATGACAATGCAATAATCTGCAAACAGTATCCCGTTATCCTGGTTAGGATCGCCAGGATAAAAAAAATTCCTTTATATTATAAAAACAACACCTGTGTTGCCATCTTTTGGCAACATCCCAAACTTTTCTCAGGACTTTAAAGAAAACACGCTTTTTATTAGCTACTCTTGACAAAAATGGCGAAGAATTTTAGTGAATAAACATAGACATTTTACATACATACATGCATATCGAACTAAAAATGAAAAATAAAATAATGGTTTAAAAAACTAAAAAAACACGCTTTTATATGCAACTGAACTAAAGATTAGAAAATAATTTTTCATTAAAAAAAAGTTGTCACTTCAGAGTAAAAAGCGTGGGGTGCATTTTACTATTTTTTCATAACTTTTCCCTCATAGATATTGGCAAATATAATAATTATAACATTTAATATATTAAGCACCCTACGCTTTTTTACTCTGAAGTGACAATCTTTTTTTTAATGAAAAATTATTTTCTAATTTTTTAGTTCGGTTGCATATAAAGCGTGTTTTTAGTTTTTTTAAACTATTATTTATTTATTATTGAAATTGGTAAGTTTATTGGAAAAATATAGAAGTTAAAAAGTTTTTAAATAAATCAGGGGTATTTAAAATTATATTTTTGTGGTCATTGCGTGTTTCTTTAATTTCGCCCAGCAAAAACGATAAAGGTAGTCTATTTCTACCACTTCCAATGATTTTAAAAAATGCAAAATTTGTATTTTTATGATAGCAATATTTTCAAAAATTATATTATCTATCATTTTTTATAACGCTTTTCGTTTCTGAAATAAAAATATAAAAACGTTACTCCCCCATAATGGCTGACTTTTGAACCCATGTTTAACAGGTAAACTACCATTTATTTTCAACAAAGGAATCACCTTTTTAAATTTTTTTGCATTTGTTTAGAAACACAATGTATATAAGTAATTTTATACAGAACTATTTTTTTAAAGTGTTTTGGTAACATTATTTTTAAAGACACTTTAAATACTAAGTCTAAAAATAATATGTAAAGTGGAACTATTTTGGTTAAAAGTATATTTTAAGATATAAATGTAAAATTTAAATAAAATTTAATTGGAATTTTTTTTTTCTATTTGGTAACGGCGATTATACTTATAAAACACAACCTATTTTTAGTTTTTATTTCTTAAATAAATTTGTTCCAAAGTTAAATATCATTATCAGCTTTAAAATTGAACAACGTGCGAAGTTAAAGGATAAAGCAAATTGAGTTTTCAGCTACCTCCTAACGACTTTAAAGATCTTAAGTAGATGCTCTAGCTTTGCCTTTAAAAATGTTGGTTGCTTTATTAAAAATTCTTTGTTTTTAATTGTTTTTATTATTTATTTTGCAAAAAGTATTTTTATGTATCTTTGGACAATTCACGAAGTTTCGAAGCCTAAGTACTGAAGTACCGTGGTGTATTAAGCAAGGTAAGAGGGAATTTGTTGACACGGGACTTAAATATTTCTCTAAGTTTGGGGGGAAAAAGAAAAGATCCCGTGCGGGCAGAAGGTTCCAAATTCTAGAAACCTTTAGGGATAAAAGAAAGAAATCACAGTGGGAAAGTCTGTCCAATTGGACCGTAAGTGAATGCATACTTGGCGGCACTACAAGTTTCTCTGTTGGGAACCGTAAGCGGAGGAATTATACTGCACAATTCTGTAGAGCAGAAACCAACGAAAGTACCTATAAAAAATGATATAAATCCCCACAGCCTGACTATGGGGCAAGAAATGGAAGCATATCTGTAAGTGCAGGGTCAATAGCAAGGCGAACAGCCTCTTCTTTAATTAAATCAATAATGCAAAGGGCTGCTGGGGGACGCCATGACGCAGATATGAGAACAATATTTTAAGGTAGGTCGGATATGGACCACATACAAATTGTATAAATAAGAAGGGAAAAAAATCTTTAATCTCGAATGATAAATCCAAGGTTTTTTAAAGCTAACCGTGACAAATGTATGTATGCCAGTTAAGGTTATTCTCAAATGTGACGTCCACAAAGATTAAAATCTCTTTGCTCTGCAAAACTTGGCCGCTTATAAGTAAAAGATGAATATTTGATGATTCTTTTCGCGTCAAGAAATGGGATTGTCAGTTTTGGATGCAATAAAATGCAAGTAACGTGGTTTTTGGCGCCCCCAATCCAATAGTTAAATTAAGATCCTGTAAAAAGAGATATCTGTATCGCTTTGCGTTTGCTTTTTAAAGCAGGCTTAGATATACACAACAAAATGCTTTTAGAATTACTGCGATTAAATATAGGTCAGACCAAAAATTTATTTATAAAGTTTTGGCTCTAGATATTTAGTGGTTGGCCTTACAAAAAACAATCAAACAGTGTAAAATTTATTGATAATGCTGTGTCCCGCAAAGACCAAGGCGCCGAAACACATTTAACCATGTCTCACGCAATCCGCAGATTTGGCGGGATCCCAACCAGTTGAAGAATGGGTCTGTTTAAGACCTTTTCTGTATTGGGGCCTGGTCTTGGGTTGTCTTAAATAGGATATCTCACTGATTCGGAACCCACGTTAAGAAGTAAGTCCTGTCTGGCTGACATTACCCAGACGTAAAATTAGGTGCAGAATAGGCCGCTGTGGCAATTCAATATCTGGCTTACGTGATTACAGAAAACGTGTGGTTTTTCATGATCTAAGAAATTGACTATACCTGATATGGGATAATGACACGCAATAAATCCATTAAAATATTAGCCGTGACAAAGCAGTATTAATTTTGTTGTTGGCGAAATATAAATTTTTCCCAAAACTTTAAAATATTTTTGGATCATTTTTATTACTTTATTTTCTTGCAATATTTTATTTGCAGAATTACAGGTGATCATAAATGACAAGCAATAATGGCATAATATACTTATTGGTAACGTATAAGTACAAAATAAAGTACATCTTTATCACATATAGTGCTGTTCTCGGAAAGTAAACCCGAAAAGTTAAATGTTTTTTTGCATTCCTGACTTAATCAATCTTAGAAATATCTGTTTAAAGCTCCTAAAAATAAACTTTTAAATGGTTCTTACCGGTGTCCACCTAAGTTTGCACCACATATAAAAACTTGCACAGTTTGAAACCCAAAATGCAACCATAAGATAATATTTTTTTTCCCGGTACGAGGTATGCCAAAAAAAGAGAAAAATATATCTATTTTTCACAATATTAAATTTTAATGAAAAAAGTAAAATATTAAAAAATAAAAATATTATTTAAATATGCAAACTTGGTAATTTTCAAGAAACATTTTTTTCTTTATTTTTTGTTTTACTCAGTAAAAAAATAAGTTTGTACGTTAGTGCATACTTATTTCAAAATGTAATATATAAAAAAGCCTATAAACTGTGATACATCGAAAACTCACAGAAATTCTCGTTATTGCAAAAAAGAAGTTTTTCTTGAGAATAAATATGCACATTTAAATGCTATTTTTAGTCCCAAACATTTTTTTAATAAAATATTTTGATATTATAAAAATACTTTTTTCGAGAAAAATTTATATCTTTTGACATACCCCGTAAACCACTGCCAGAAATAAATATCTTATGTTTGCATTTAGGGTTTAAGATAATACAGAACTTTAATAAAAATAACTTTGTTCGTAAATTTAATAATTAAATATTTTTCCATATGGAGCGAACTTAAGTAGAACGCTGTATATAGTCAGGTCGGGCATTTTTTCAATAAAGAAAGAATGTTAATTTTATTAGGAAAAATACCGTATTAAGTAAACCTTTAACTTTATTTACTAGATTTGAAAAATATGACCATCCGAATTAGGTATATGGTGCGAACTTTAGTAGACACGCTGTATATAGTCAGGTCGGGCATTTTTTTAAATAAAGAATCTTGTAAATTGTTTGTTGTTTTAAATTAGAAACCTCACAGGAGAGAAAATAATTATTTGTATTGGTTTAACAATATATATGTTGAAGATATGATCTGTAGTTTGGCGAATTCATTTACTGGATGGTATTTATTTGGGCACACGCCAAAATTAAATTAAAAGTACTAAAAACCAAAAAAATTAAAACAAGTAAAAGATAATTAAAAATCGACGTTTCGGTGGCAAATCTGCCATTGTTGTCAAGATAAATTGAATAAAAATAATAAAATAAAAATCTCTTTGACATTAAATGTCAAAGCGATGTCAGAATATCCTTAAAAAGATAAAAATTTTAAGTTTTAAAACCTTAATATTAGTTAATTTTTATTTTTATTATCTTTATTCAATTTATCTTGACAACGGCAGGTCTGCCACCAAAACGTCGATTTTTAATTATCTTTTTAGTTGCTTTAATTTTTTTGGTTTTTTAGTACTTTTAATTTAATTTTTGCCGTGTACCCAAATAAATACCATCCAGTAATATATATGTTATTTATACAGGCTGTGCAAAAACTTTCCCGACAAACTTTAAGGGGTTATTCTTCATTAAAAATATAGGAAAAAAACTTTATATGGACATATGTTCTCACTTTCGGGACTACAGGGTGTTAAAAATAAAAACAAATATTAATTTTTTTATTATTATATTTTATACCAGCTTAAATATTTAAAAGAAATTTAAGAGAGATCTTTCAGCTATCAAACAAAAATTTTTGACGTTAAACAAAAAACCTGCCAGTGTCGTCTGTGAGGTATACTCTTTCTAAAATCAAAAATAAATTAATTAATTTTTGTTTAGTTTTAGACAATTTAAATACCTTTTTTATTTGATGTAAGGTTTTCGCGTAAAATAATAAATTAATTTTTTGGCATGATGGTCAAATCGCTATTTATTTAATATATTGTAGTCATGTTAAGAGTACTTAGTTTCCATCACCAATTATTATGTTAATTTAAAGTAAAAACATTGATGTATTGACCAATCTTTAGTGTAGAAAATTATTTTTTATTTAAATAACATACCTATAAAGAAGGTAATTATATTTATTGTAAATTTAGATTTTAGCGATATTAAATGATAAATTCAAAAATATATTTGTATTTATTTACTTGAAAAACAGTACATGGATTAAAAAAATATTCAAGAAAATATTTTCTTTGAAAACCAAATCCAAATGTATTTAAGTATTGTTTTATTTTAAGACGACGCAGTGTCGTACATTTTTTTAAATATTTATCTCCCGAACAACATTGGTAAAAATTTTTGTTTTTTATAGGTTTAAAAATATTTTCGGTAAAAAAATCTAAACTGGTGTAAAATGTATGATTAAAAACGATTCTTTTTCTTAAATTTTAACACCCTGTAGCTTCGAAAGTAGAAATTTTAGAATATATGTTCATATATAGTTTTTTTTTTGGTAATGAATTACCCCTTAAAGTTTGTGGAAGAATTTTTTAACACCCTGTATAAATATATTGTTTAAACAATACAAATAATTGTTTTTTCTCTCAGGGAGGTTTCTAATTTAAAATATTGTAAAAAAATAAAAATAATAGAAAAAAATATTAAAATCCGGGCTGTTAAAGAGGACTTTCAACAATTGCCTGTTTTAGGGCTTTATTGATTTGACTATTGCCATAAGAAAGATCTTTATAAGAGCTTTTAGAAAAGATGATACCATATGGCCATCCAAAATCAGTTGAGGTAAGTTTAAAAGTACCGTCATTATGTAGCAGGTATTAACTTTATATTCTTAAGTTACAATGTACACAACAAAAAAAAACAAGACCACTTTGCGGTCTCGTGTTTTTAGTTTTAAAGTAAAAACTTTCGACTACTTCGTGGTATTATGTTTTTGTTAAATTATTGTACATTTAATTTTTTATAACCTAAATCGTGGTATAAATATGTTAAATAGTTTATTCGGTTTAAGTGTAAGGTCTTGTATTGTTATATAGTTATGATTACTAAGGCCTTGTGTTTTATTTATTAAAGTGAAAACCGATACCATTTGGCCATCCAAAATTAGTTGAGGTAATTTTAAAAGTACCGTCATTGGGTAGCAGGTATTGACTTTATATTCTGAAGTTACAATGTACAACAACAACAAAAAACCTAGACCACTTTACGGTCTCGTGTTTTTAGTTTTAAAGTAAAAACTCTCGACTACTTCGTGGTATTATGTTTTTATTAAATTATTGTACATTTAATTTTTTCTAAGCTAAAGCGTGGTTTAGATATGTTTAATAGTTTATTCGGGTTAAGTAAAAGGTCTTGTATTGTTATATAGTTATGATTATTAAAGCCTTGTGTTTTATTATTAAAGTCAAAACCTTTTTTTTTTATTTATACCAAAGAATAAGTAAATACACTTTAAGTAATCTGAAAACTAGTAAACGCTGTATTGTTCCTACATACATATAAATCTTTTATTCATTAAACTAAAACCTAAAGCCCATTTTTCTTTCAGCTTGAAAAGTTTGCTAAATTCAATATCATTCTTTTCTTATGCTCGTATAAAACAATCTACTTGAAACTTTTTAATGCAGCCATATTGTGCGCGTATATTGAATTCACATTTGGGTCATATTGTTTCCCTGAAATCGAAATGCAATGAGAAATAATGGCACGATGCGATTAAATTTTAATATTTTAAAATAGATATAACGGTATTAACATTAAAAACGGTTTTAAAATTGTCAAGCAAAAATTATTAATTTAAAACTAAATGTATCATACTACAATACCTCTAATTTTAATTTATTTAACTATTTAAATATTTTAAGCATGAATTTGCTTAAAAATAGTTGAATGTACAATTAAATAAAAACACGTGACCGCAAAATCTTATTTTGTCCGGGAAACTATTTGCTTAGCATAATCATGCAAAACATAATTGGATAGTTTATTTGATTTAAATTTACAAGTCGAGTGGTCCACGGGTAGATATTTTTCTTTAAACTCAGATTTGAGCCAACAACAAAAAAAGTTTTATTAGTATGGACGACAGAAATTTATTTGCGATTAAACAGCAGTGATTAATAATTTATTTAAAAATGGTAGTGCCTAATTAGGCTATTTTATTATAAAAAAGGTAGCCCTATGCTTTAGGTGAAATAGCTTGTTACGGGCTTAAAATTTCAAAAATCAATAACAAGTCAAATGTCTTTAAAGGATATTGAAAAAAATTTGACGTGACACAGAAAAACAAAGTTTAGGATAAATACACATTTCTTCCATTACCTTATTCAAATAATTATATAAACCAACCAACCTTAAAATTTTATTTTATTTTGAAATTTAGGTTTAAATTTAAAAAGTATTTTACAGAGTTAGGCTTATCCAATAATTATTATATAAAAACTTTGACCTCTAGAAAATCCTTTACCCACAAAAAACAAGCATTTAATATATTTTCTGGATTTTGGAAAAATTGGATTATTAGTTGTCTACAAATTTGTCCTTACATACTAGTCTAAGAGCTCGTAAGCGAAAGACCTCAGAGTCATTTTGTAAAACCTAAACGTTTGTCAGCGCATGCTCTCAACATAGGTAGAAGCGATGAGAGAATATAAAGTTTGACTTATAGTGGCTTCGGCAGGTAGGTATCAGGTACCAAAGGTTAATAAAATTCAACTTAACTTTTGTTATTTTGTTAAAGCTAAATTTTATATTATGTAACTTGTGTACCTATAAAAAATATTCTTATAGTCGCCAAACAGTTTTTGACTGTTCGGATCCATTGACAGACAAGTATTTTCGGGTAGCCCAATGGTCTGGGAAAGTCCAATATTTTTGCTATTTAACAAGATATAACAAAGAATCTTATATAAGAATTATAGAGTTTTCAAGTATGCATGTCCTAAAAATATTTGGATGTATACAGACTGCCCCAAAGAAAAATATTGCTGTTAGGTTAGTTTTTTTTAATGTTTTTATGAGCGCCCTGTATACATTAAATATTTTTAGGACATGCCTATTTAGAAATGCTACAACTCTTATACAGGACTTTTGTCATCTTTATAAATAACAGAACTATTAAACTTTATCGGACAATCAATACAAAAACGTTTGTCTGCCAAGGGATTGAAACTGTCAAAACTGTCTGCCAACTAAGAAAATATCTTCCAATGGGTACTCAAGTAACAGGTATAAAATACAGCTTTTAAAAAATAACAAAAATTATGTTTATATTAATTAAATTTTTGGTACCTGGTACCTGCCAAAGCCACTATGCGTGAAACTTTATAGTCTCCCCATCGCTTCTAGCTATATTGAGAGCATGCGCTGACAAAGCTTTTACAAAATGACACGGGCTTTTACTTTATAAGAAAAACTTTAAATTGATTTTTTGCATTTTTGCATTTAAGAAATTAATTTACTTAAAATGGTTTAAACTTTCTTCAATTTTATATATTTTATATTTATTTTTGCTAAATTTGTTTTTAAAAGTTTTGTTTTATTTATCTCTTTTGTTACAAAACTATTCGAGATTTAGGGTTAGATTGTATTTACAAAAATATCGAAGTTTAAGTGGCGTATCTTAAAAATTAAGAAATTCGACCAGAGCCGATATTATTGCTTAAAAAAGTTGCCTCTTAAAATCACAAATTGGGACAGGCTAGATTTAAATACGTTTAAAGTTATAGAAATATTATAATTTTTATTTTACTAAGAAAAAAAATCACCTAAGACTATACCTAAAGAGCAATTTTGTGATATGGAAAAAATTAGATACGTCACTTTATGATATTGACTGCAATTTTAATTCTAAACAATACAGTGAGAAGGTTAACTTTTGCGACAAGTCTGCCTTTCGGTAAGTAACTTCTTAAGTTAATACCGCTATAGTTTACTAATCCATATCTTCACTCGGTAGAAATATGCTCTAAGGTTTAAATTGTATAATTTTTTACGAAAATAAGAAAGTAAATCTCCTTTTTCCTATTCCTTTTGCATCCCTCGAATACTATCCAATCTGGTGATGGTTATCACACTAGCCAAAGGTTTTTCTTTCAGAGTTAATTGATATCACCATTTGCAGAACGGATTTCAATTATTTGGTTCTCATCAGAACGGTTAGGCGATAACAACGAACTCTAAAGAAACTTCTTAAGTATCGCGATGGCGTATAAAGCGTACCAACTTATTACGCCCTCTGTTGGCAGTGTAAAACACTAAGTGAACCTAGGTTCGTGAAACTAATACCTAGGGTAAACTGGCCAGTTAATGGCGCCCTTAAGGATTTCCATAACTTTTAGACAGTATATTATTAAAAATTCTGTCATAGATGCGAAATTTTATATGTTCATAGGTAGTTAAAAACACTAGTTATTGAAATGTTTTTACAGATCAACAACCTTAACAATTTTATAAAGAAACACTGTAACTTGAAACATGCACTTTTTCTACCGCGTTTTTAAGCTTGTATATTCAACTTAGAAGAAGGAAATACAATGATCTTGATACGTTGCAGGAGTGGGATTGCATAGCGCGGGAAAACTTAATTGTTCTATAAACACATGCTTACTTAAATCACGTTAAAAGGCCAAGTGCCAATAACTGGGTTCAGTGCCGACGATTGGGCAGTTTACCCTAACGAGAAATAAGTATTCTTGAAAAACAGTTGGAAAACATTCTACATAAATGAGAAAGTAAAACTCCTTACTGCTTGAAATTTCCATGCAAAGCAGGGTTTTAAATCCATCAGATTCTATTACTTTTGTGGAATTATTACCGACTGTTTGTCAAGAGTACTTATTTCTGGTTACGAATATCAATTCTTCCCCATATGTTTCCGACAAAAATATTTAAAAATAATAGAAGAAAGTCAATTTGGCAACTGCAATACCGAGCAAGTAACATATTTGAAAGCAAAGAAATTTTATTTATTTTTAAAACGTGCGTCGATTAAAATAAGCATTTGCAAAAAATTTGTTAAATAATTATAAATATATGGTGGTATTTTACTATTTTGTCCATAAATGAACACATTACACGGAATGTGAATGCGTAAGAAACATTTGTACATATCTTTATTTTGGTACAAACAAAACTCTTCCAAAAATCACGTATAATATTGTTATAGACTTTCAAAAATGTGTTTAGGTTAGAGAATTTTAGAAAGTTAGGATCATTAAATTTAGTTTGTTAATTTATTTAAATAATTTACCTTAATTTTTCAAGTTCTTTCATCACTTTCAAAGAATTTCCGAAAACGCCCGAATTATCCATTGTAAACTTTTATCCATCCTTTACTATGGAATTTTCGCGATATTTCTTCAAAATTCTAGATCATTTTTTACGCTTCCACCATACTATAAATGGGCGATGAAAAAGCTTGGAGTACTAGTATAAATCAACTTTTGTGGTGTAAATTTCAAGACATTGACAAGTTAAGATTAGTCGTTATTGTAACCATAGTTACGTTCGATTGTTAATTAAAGATATAAAAACGAAGACACGTGTTTGTATACGAGGTATTTTGAAACAATATCGTGTAAGCAACTTAAAATATGACAAGTCGAATGTCAAACAATTTTTTTGCAAATATCTCGTTTTTTTACCTCTAATCGCATTTATTTTTATTATAATAGTTGAAGAACACTAAATTATTTTTACATTTGACTTAAGATATTTTTTATCTGGCCATTAAATCCGATAGCACGCAATTAATCGTTATTTTTAGTCTAATTATGTAAACCTATTACTTAAGTATTTATACGAATTATTTCTAAATTGCCTATGCCGTTTACTTATTTACCAAAAATATTAAAGTAATTTTATGTAAAATTATTTCAATTATACTATATTTAACAATAATTGTTAAAAATTCATGCATCTATTTTATTCTTATAAAGGGCAATGGGATTTAAATAAGAAAAGTAACAAAAAAATTACAATTTTATTATTCACAATATTACTACTACAATTCATTATCATCTCCTCGTCTTCATCTTCTACTTCTTCTGATGGACCAACAACTTTAAAATCATCATAGCCGTCAGTATCATTAACACTAATAGATACATCCTCAAAATTTTCCGAGTCATATATTTTTTTTTATTTATGATACAATGATGCATATAAGATTGACATATATAACTAAGGTATGTACAGGAGCGCTTTTTATCACCGCATCCGTTCACCGTACCGTAAAAATATGTTTCATATAGAATTTGTAGCAAATTTTGTGCTTTACAAGCCTAATAATTAATATTAATGCAATTAGAGGTAATTCACAAAATACTATTTTTTTACCTTTGACATGTCATCTTTCGACTTCCTTACACGATATCATAATAATATGTGGCGTTTAGGAAAGTAGTTTTTGTGCCAAAATAAAGGCATGTTTAGGTATTAAGCTTATTCCGTAAGATTCCGATGTTAAAGTCTAAATTGACTGGGATATGAACCGTTAAGCAGGTTAATGTAATGTCTTTAAAATATTTTACACAATATTAACAAAAAAATGGCTTTAAACATAAAAGGCAAAAAAAATTTTTAACCAACTATATGTATGTATATTTTGCCACTCACAACTAAAAATATTAGAAAAAAATTACTTCGTGTATAAAAATTTTAAAGCTTTTTACTTATTATTTTTAAGCTAAACAAAATAAATAAATAAATATTAGAAAATTTTAAAAAATAGGGTTAACTTTTTTAAAGAAATAACCTGAATATTATGCCACCATTAAAAAGGTCTTTTAAAATACTCCTTTTGACATATCTATCTTTAATTATATTAGAA
Source organism: Listronotus bonariensis (assembly GCA_014170235.1). Taxonomy (NCBI): domain Eukaryota; kingdom Metazoa; phylum Arthropoda; class Insecta; order Coleoptera; family Curculionidae; genus Listronotus; species Listronotus bonariensis. The sequence goes on from JACEGR010005181.1 coordinate 54,164, forward strand.
ATATGACGATTTAAATCTGGATATAATTTCCATTATATTACAAGTCTAAGCTCTAAGCACTAAGTTTAATAAAGTGAAAATGATATGTACTATTTTTTAAAATTTAGTAGCCATATTTCCAAAATTATTAAAGACAGATACATTACACGTAGTATTTTTTTAAAGCTCTTTTAAAGACCTTTTAATGGTTACATAATATACATGGTCTAACCTTTTGGATGATCATTTGTTTCCTTTGTTGTACTTAAAGGATAATAGATAAAAACTATGAAACTTTTATACAAGAAGTTTTTTTATTTTTTCAGTGATCGTTGTAAGTAGGTGGCAAAATATAAATAAAAACCTTGTACGAGCTCTACCTACACACTCTACAATAGGACAAATGTTAAGTCAAATAAATCCGAAAAAATCACTTTGCGGATATGTCACATGCCTTCGTTAAAAATAAAACAAAACAATTTTGGTTGATTTATTTAAAACAAGGTAAAATATTTGTTTACGTTTCACTGAATAAACATTATTATTTAATAATTGGCAGACAATTATTAATTGTTTAGGGTTTGTGTCCACCTGAGCGTTTTTCGTCAAAACATTTTAAAAGCGACCAGTGTAACATGTGAATTTGATATTTAAAAACATTTTATTTATAAAAAGATAGTATTTAAAATTTTTAGTTTTAACTAAGTAAATATTTTTTTAGGACCACGAATAAAAATTGCAGAAAGCACTCTTTATCCTTTTGAAAACAATAAATAGTACCACATGCGTGTTAAAATCCCTTTTTGGTTCTAAAGTTCAAATCTACTTTTAACATTAGAGTTAAAATGTACCTTTATATCATATACTGGTTAAGCAAATAAGTATTGGGATATCGGCCGATAAAGCAACAACAAAGGATGTTTGTGACCAGTCCAATCAGAAATATTTACAAGCGGGTATTCAAGTTAGATTGTTTCTTTTCCTTTTATTGTCTGTGTGTTAAGTTATTTAGTTGAACCCGTATACGTTGTAAAAAAATATTATGCAAAGTATATTTTTAAGAACAAAAAGTTTTGACCAGTGTGTAAAAGTTTTTTTTTAATTATATTGACTTTATATTTTTGTTTTAGTATTTACTGTTTCCTATTTTATTTTTTATTATGTTTAAATGTTTCATTTTATTAACCAAACTGGCTTAATAAAACTAAACTTATTTGTTTAAATCAAAAAGGACATAAGTTATTTATTGTTTTGACAACTAAAGCAAATAATTTAAAAAAGAGGTTTTTGGCAGTTCATTCAGTGTTGCAATAGTTTATTTCTAAAAATATTTTAGTATTTTACCAAACAAAAACGCAAAAATATTTTAAAGGGTGAAATGTATTAATCCTTATCATGCTCTACTCATTTTACATTTTGAGCATAAATTTAAAAGTTACTCCTAATTTATTTCTTTATTTTAATGTTACCTACATTCATTTTTTTGATTAGTTCAGCTAGTTAAATAAACATTGTACTATATTTTTGTAGAATGTAAAAAAAAATGGTTTTTATTTTGATTGCTGAGCATATTAATAAATGATAAAATAAACCAATTCATTAGCACATTTTAAGTTTATGCACACAATGGTAAAACTTGTCTTCAGTTATGAGTACAACATGATTATTATGAATAAATTTTATTATTTTCCACTATTTAAAATTTTTGGTGTGGTTAAATATTGAGAAAATTTTTGAAAATAAACCATTGCAAAACAGGGTTTACTGAGGAAAACATATTTTTTAAATTATTTTTCTAACTGTCAAAAAAAACAGTCCTATTTTGACTTAAACGAAAGAAGTTTTTTTAAAAAAGCTAGTTAATAAAATGGCACATGCACACTTTTTTACAAAAATATTTTTGCATTTCTTTTAAAACATGCTTTGAACTTTGCAATAAAAATTAGAATTAGGTTTTAAGCACTTTCAATTGTTAAAGACTTTTTTATATTTTGTGATCGAACCTCTTTTCGTTACTCCATCTCGTTTTTTTTTTTAATTTCTCGCTATACTGTTGTTTACATGACATAAATTAAAATTTATTTTTGGGTTATCGGACATGCAAAAGAGATCTCTAGAAAAAAAATCCTTATAAAAGAATTGCCCATATGTTGTAAACTCGTGGCAATTCACGTTTGTCACCAATAATGTAAAAATCAAAAGCAATAACATTTCCTCTTTCCAGGAATAATAAAGGTTTATTACACAAGCGAATGTGGATGTGGTTTAGTATATGAAATGGGGAGAAACAGTCCATATGAGTGTAACATTATTATTTTTATATGAGTTGCTGGGTTTTTTAAACCTATTTTTTTTTAATTTTTTTGTAGCGCATACAAGAATTAGTTCTGCTATTTTTACTATACTTACTCTCTTTTCAAATAATTGCAAATCTTGCTTAATATTAATGCAATGCCTAATTCTTTTTACTTACTTATTTTTTAAAACTAAGTCCATAACTTTAAATTTTACTAATAAAATTTATTAGGTAGATAACTAAGTTAAATATTATGTATATTTTTCGTAGCAATTAAAGTCACCAAAAAAATTTTTATTACCAAAAAATTAAAATAGATTTTTTTTCTAATAAAAAAGTTTGCCAAATTTTGGGTTTGGATAAAGAGTTTCAAATATTGGAGCGGCCGAAAATAGGTAAAGATAATTATTGCAAAACTGCAATTTTACCATAAAAAAACACACCGCAAAGTAGAACTTATAATTTTTAGATGGAGCTATACATAATAATAAAGAAACCATAAAGCAAATATATATTTTTTTCAAATTAAACCAAAACATGAACGCAATACGCAATAGGCTTAATTTTAACTACTTAAACATAACTCGCAATTAAAAGTTTTCCCCTTCACTACATCTGCGCAAACTTCGTGACACCAACGTTAACACTGCATACAACCGAATTTATTTGGATCCGGCGACATGTTTAAAAGAAAAGTTGGAGCACAAGACCTACATTAGAAAACCTAACCTAGAAATTTTAATGTGAATAAAAATTGAATATTAAAAAAATGGCTTTATTTTTGAAGTGTTTACGTAATCACTATAACCCTTATATAGCTATATGTATCCAACAATTTAATATTTACTTACTCTTTACTAAAAACACAGATACAAGTTTATCATAAAACTTTTAAAAATCGTTTAGCCATATAGTTTGGTACATAATGCACCTGGTTAGTTCTGGTTAGTTTAAGCTCACTAGGTCCTAAGAGTTTTTACAGGTTCATGTGGTATACAGGGTGTTTTAAAACAAATGCAAAATTTTAGGAGACAATTTTCCACCAAAAAAATAAGAAAAATTAGTTTATATGAACATAATATGTCCTAAACGTCTTAGTTTTTGAACTACGAGAGTGTTAAAGTTCTTTAAAAAATATTGTTTTTTTATAATAACCTTTATACCCAATAGTGAATTTTTAAAAATTGCACCAGAACACATTTTTTGGCTTACAAAAAAAAAAATTGTACCAGTGTCGTTCATGAGGGGTTTAAGGTAAATATTCATAAAAAAGGTATGCCACTGCATTTTTTTATATAAAAGTTTTTTTTAAATCCCCATTTAGTTTAGAATATTTTTTCGGACATAATTTATTATTAACTTTTTTGTTTAAAATAATGCAACCAATCGCCTCTTAAAGTTTTGAACATTATTTTTCCAACAAACTGCATAAAAAAATAGCTTCCGACAGCGTAAACAAAAAATGGACCTTTTTTTTAAGGCAGACCGCGGGTACGTAAACTTTGCGAAAATAAATTGTTAAGAAAATTATTTAATGCATTGGCTATAAACTTTAATTGCATTTTAAATTTATAAGTTTTAAAGTCAGAACCAAAATATTACGCATGTTTGCAAAGAAATAACAAACCAGACAACGTCAATCGGATATTATTATTTTGTCAGGTGACCGGTTTCAAATTGGTCACCTGACGTATTTGTAAAATCTGATGGGCGCTGATTAAATTGTTATTTAATTGCAAAACATGCCTATTTTATTGAACAAAATAGTGTTATCTTTTTTATCTTTTACCAGTTTATTATTTATAAAGCCTAGTTAAAGATAGGTTGAGTTTCTCGTCACCTATTTTTTACATTTATTTTAATTCTATTGTCGTGTTTTAGATCGTTATAGATCATTTTCATTCATTTTTAATAACACTTATTTAGAGAGTGTTGTAATTTTTCTTTTTAAAAACTTTTGAAAACGGTCCAATTTTGCATGCCTATAGTACATAGTGTGCTTTTGCTAAATAATTTTTATTTTTAATTAAATATATTTTTTTTTAAATTTTAAAAATGTTGTATAATATATTATTGACAAAATAAAAAGTAATATATGGCATTTATTTAATTATAAGTTTCCAATTAGCGGTATATTTTGGGCCATTTTATCTCATATGTTTCCAAAATATTGCTATTTTCTCCAAAATTTTTAAAATAATTTTTTTAATTTTTAAATTAATAATTGTCACGTTTGAATAGTAAATATGAATTAAATAAATAATTTAAATAATAAATAAAAATACAAGTTTTATTTTAAAAAAGCGTGAGGCGCTTAATTTACGAAAAATATAGCACAAAGCGCATACGCTTTTTAGAACAATACAAGTATTTTTCGTTTATTATTGTTTTAGTTTTTTTTATAGTTTTTAACTCTTTAATATGATCTGATTTAAAAGCTTTTTTATTTTTTTATTTTTAACTTTTTGTTTGATATGCAGCTTTTAAATAAAATAAAAAATTAAATATTCTAAACAAAATTATGAAAAAAATAAAATTAAATTAAAACTACCAAAAAACCAAAAATTAAAACAAGAAAAAAGATAACTCCAAATCGAGGTTTTGTTAGCAAGTCTGCCACCGTTGTCAAGATAAATTGAATAAAAATAATAAAATTTAGAATTAACGATTTTTTAAGTTTTAAATTATAAAATTGTTATCTTTTTTTTAGAACATTCTGAAAAATCTTTGACATTAAAAGTCAAATATTTTTAAATAATTAAATTTTGGGTGTGTACCCATATAATTACCATCCATTAAAAAATTACTAGTTTTATTGTAAAAAGGCATTAGGCACTTGATACCCAAGAAATATAGTAGAAAGCACCCATGCTTTTTAACAATAATACTCGTATTTTTCGTGCATTACTGTTCGGGGAATATTTAAAAAAGTATATTTTAAACTGTGCTTTAAAAGCATGTTGTCTAGTTTTTTTTTAACTATATTTATTTTATTTTTACTTTAAACTATATTTATTTTTTACTTTTTAGTTTAATTTAATATAAAAAAATGCGTTGACGGGATTAGAACCCACGATCTATGCTCGCTCGGCCAACGAACTTATATACAGGGTTAGTAGAAAAAATTACCTAGAGTAACTGAACATAAAAAATAAAAAACTGTATTTGCAAAGTTGTCAAGTTTATAGTATTCCCTGTAGGTAAGGGAATTTTAAAAATTTTAATGGAATACCCTATTTTTAATTATTATAATTAATTGCTTGTATTAACTTTATTTTAAACTAAAATTATTGTTTTTAACGGCTAGGTATCGTCAATTATTTAAAAAACGATTTAACCATTATTAGTACAGGGGTAAAAAAAAGGTAAAACTGTACCTTTTAAATTCATGAATAGCATTTTTATATATTAGTCGGTCAATAAAAATAACAGGCGAATAACAGCTCCGATTTTATTTTTTTTTACTATTTTTATTCTTATTTTTCTATGTTGTCCTAAATTTTCTACTTCTGGATTTACAGGGTGTTAAAATTTAGGTAAAACAATAGTTTTTTTATTAAAGTTTTTCACTAATACAAAATTTTTGGAAAATTTGGAGACGTCCACTATGTATTAAAGGACATTTTATCAGTGTAGTCCGTGATTCATATCTAATGATTGTATTTTAGGACCATGCAGAACTTTTCATAAAGAATAACTCTTTTTTATTAGAATTAATAGTAAAAATGATTTCCATATGACGACAACTTACGTAGACACACTGTATTAGTATAGATTGGGAAAAATATAAAAACTACAGAAAAATAAGTAACGTCTTTGTTTCTTTCCAATAATAAAATGGCTGTGGTGTTTACTGAGGTGCCACTGGGATGAATAAATTAAATCCATTTAGAGCTAAATAATAAGTGCCTTATTATACTTAAAATAACTATATCAAATTTAAACCAAATTGGTTTAGGAATATTTAAAATGTTTATAAAATATTACCTAGGTATGTTTTGTTTTTAATTAACTTGATATTTGATAACTTTAAATTTGATAACTTTAAATGAATGAAATTGAAATGAAAACTTGAAATTTGATAACTTTAAATGATGGAACTTCGGACGAACGTTAATTTATATGTTTTCCAGATTCTTAAAAAAAACATAGGAAAGGGAAAAGGAAAATTTAATTATAAAACATCGCAAATGCAGTTCCTAAATTTAAAATGTCCAGTTACTCTCCTGTACTAATTTCGACTAATTTTGGTTGGACCGTTTTTGAGATAATTGATGATACCTGGTCGTTTCTGTATTCAAGCCCAACGCCATACCTTTAAAAATTGACAGTAATAAAATAACAAAAATGTTAGGTTATTATAAAGTTAATACCTGGTAGTTTCTGTATTCAAGCCCAACGCCATATCTTCAAAATTGACAGAAATAAAATAACAAAAATGTTAGGTTATTATAAAGTTAATACAAGCAATTGATCACAATAATAAAAAAGGATATTCCGTTTAAAATTTTAAAATTCCCTAACCTAGATAAAGTTATAAACTTGGCAACCTTGGAAACATAATTTTCTAATTTTTCATGTTCAGTTACCCTGTCGCAGAAAATTTGGTTTATTTATGTTTAACGGTTGCTGGGATTTTCTACCGTTCCGGTTTTTTCTACTAACTCTGTAGTTAAAAAGTAGGATATACTGACAATAGGTAGCTACATTCTGTAAGCTCAAAGAAGAGTAACATACAAACAAACATACAAGTAAAGACAATAGGAGTGTGTTAAAAGCGATTTTCAAAGCAGTAGACAAAATTTTTAAAATGAAAACACTACTTTTATGGCATTTTTTCAAACAAAACTCGTTTGTGAATATCTACCAAAAATAACTTTAAACTGTCTGTTTTATTTTCTTTTAGATTACCATAAAATGTCAAATGTTTCCAAGTAAAATAAAACTTTTTTGTTCATAAAGCTTAGCTGCTTTTGTGGTTGCTTATTTACCTTCTGTTCAGTGAATTTTATGTTTTACAATGCAATATAATTTTGGCTTTTGTTTCCTTAATGGTTCTATTGACAGTCGTATCTGATTTATTAATATGATGTCTAGACAAAAATTTATTAAACCAAGTATTTAAAGAGTTTCGTGTAAAATCAATAGGTAAGTATGCTTCTGGACAAAAAAAACGGACAATGAATTTTTTTTTTTAATTTAATTTTAAATAACTTGTCGGTTTTTTACCGATTTTAATTATCTTTACAATCAGGGATAGCTTCTTTCGTCAAGATTATTTTTTTATATAAGGATTACAAAAAGTTTTATAGGATAAGGTGTTAAACAGGGAAGAGCCAAATGTTGTATTTTGACCCAAATTTCGAACACCCTGTGGAATAATTTAACGTCAAAATTTTTACCCGGTGTATAGGTTTTAAAAGCCCATTTTTTTAACATTTCTATATTTAATTATTATCGGTATCTTTATTCTAAAAGAAAGCACAAATTTAAAAAAAAAACACAATGAACTTTTGGTGTAGTTATACTTTTACACCCCCTAAAATTTCTATTTTTTATGATAAAATATAGATATAAAAAAATTTTTGTTAAGTTTCTTTTGTAGTTTCCAAATCGGTAATCGAATGTTTGTTATCTCTTTGGATATACAGGGTACGACAAAAAGTGTGATTTCAAAAAAATAACATCTATTACCAGTAAAAAGATCTTTTAAATGCATTTAAACAAATGATACATTTATTATACCTGTTTTTATTACTTATTTAAGTTTTCCCAATATGTGTGCATTATAGCGTATATTAGGACCATCGTAATTAAATTGCATTGTTTTCTTCAAAAATGTGCATTTCCTTTTAGAATAGAGATATTAATGTAAATTAAAAACAGGAATGTTAAAAAAGATTGGGCTTTAAAATCAAAAACACTGGAAAAAACTTGTGACGTTAAATTGTTTCACAGGGTGTTTGAAAATTTGGATCAAAATGCAACATTTGACTCTTTCCTGTTTAACATCCAATTCTATATTTTTTTTGCTGCTTTGATATTAAATAATAATCCTAATGAAAAACAACCAACTAAATTAAACCAGAAGTTAATTAAAATCGGTCAAAAAAACCAAAAAGTTTAATAAGATTCAATTTGAATATAATTTTGATTGTCCGGTTTTTGTATTGACCAGAAATGTATATTACTTTAAAAAAATGTATCCAGTAAAATTTTTATGATTGTAGGTATTTATTTGGTAATTTCCTTTATTGTTGCCTGCCAAAGAAACAAAAAATGATTTTAAAAAATATCAGAAAGTTTATTATAAACTTAATACCATACACATATAGACAATCCACATTTGGAATATACTCGTAAGTAGCTAGTAGCATTTTTAAGATTCTTATGCCCAGTTTTACAAAGCAGGTTCAAACTTAGTTCTACTAAACTGAGGTCAGGCCTTTGAAGTTTTCGTAAAATCTTAATACTGCTGTCAGTGTCAAGAAATTAAAACAAATTGAGATCTTACGAAAAGTTCAAAGGCCTGACCTCAGTTCGGTAGAACTAAGTTTAAACCTGCTTTGTACAACTGGGCCTAACGGACTCGCACAGTTAACAAATCGCTGCGTTTACGAGCATGCGTATTTTACCCTTAATAGGTACACCCAGAGTTTCTTTATGAGAAGGGGTTTAGACATAAGCGAGACCGGGGATAGCTTGGGTCAGGGACGTGAGGGTGTGAGAATTACGATTTCGGTTGGCAGTTCTGTTTCAAGTTGTCAGTATTATCAGCTGATGACAGAGTCGTGCGTTGTCGAAGCTTTTATTGTTTGGTAAAAGAATCTGCTATTTTCGTTTCGGTTGTTTATTTTCGAGTTGTAAATGTTTGTTGTTAGTTTATAGAGATTTCATATTTTATTGGTTCTAACTGTTTTTATTTTAGTAATTTTTTATAGTGTTTAGTCTTTAGTGTTGTTCATTAAGTTGTACATTATGAAGAAGTGTAGTGTCGAGAGTTCTAGTTTTGTTTATATATTTTTTTAGTTGATGGTTATTAATTAAAATACGCCTGGCGATACTTTCCACCTTTGTATGTGATTATTTCTGTACAATAAGGATTATTTTATTATTAATATTATACATGAGTATTTTTAAAGAAAATAAAGCAGAGTTAATAAATCAGTTTTGTGTATTAGTCATTATAGATACAAAAAATATAAATACTGTTAAGTTTTTCAAATATGCTTCAAATTAAAAGTTATTTAGTTATGGGTACTTTAAAAAATATTATATAACAATATAAGTTTTAAAATTAAATTTAAAATTTTGTTTTTTTTTCAAAGAAAGGTACCTAATTAAATCTTAAACAGTTTTCAGGTATTATACCCTATATGTCCCTAAAATTTTAACAAAACTAAATATAGCTGCCGTCCTTAGTTAAAACGTCCTAACTATATTTTTAAAAATGTTGGCCTATATGTGTAAACAAGTTATTCTATGCATTATTTATCTATTCTCCCAAGTTACGACATGGTTACGACGTCCTAACTTCATTGACGCAACACACACAATAAAGTTAGGACGTTGTTAACTTGGGAGAATAGATAAATAATGCATAAAATAACTGATAATATATATGCATATACGTAGTAGTAGTGTAGGCCAACATTTTAAAAAAATGTAGTTAGGACGTTTTAAAGCCTACTGTCCATGAGAGCGGTTTTCCGCTCGCGGATAATAATTCAGCGTTGTGATTGGCGGGAAAAGCATTTTAAATTTTCACTAACCAATCACAACGCTGAATTATTATCCGCGAGCGGAAAACCGCTTTCATGAACATCCGGCTTAACTAAGGACAGCAGTGTAATTTGGAACCATGTACCAACTGTTGTAAAGAATATAATTTCTGAGAAATTACAAATAAAAAGGTTTCCTCTATGTAATAAACAAGCAATATTAGTTACGCATGTTTACATGTCCGTATTTAGTTAGATTGTCTCTTCGTCATATAACAAAAAAGGAACCAGTTATTTATGTACATACCTATACAAAGTTTTTTTAATGGTTTTTGAATAAATGAAATAATTATTTAATTACATTTATAGTTTAATTATAACTTATGCATATTGATATAATCTAATAAACTTTTTTTTATAACGTACAGTTCTTTTTTGTTTCCTCCTTAATTCTACGCCACTGATCTGCCTAAAATCAAACATGGCCGAAAATGGCCCGACTTGACGTCACAGCCAGGCTAGCCAATATGACGAATGTCGTGACCTTATCTCATCAATCGACTTTGGGTACACCAATCTCACAAAAACATCATTTGTTTAAAAAAACGATTTCTCCTACTACGAGTCCATGTAGCTAAACAAAAAGATATTTTTGGTATGCTGTGATGGTCCTAATTAAAAATCATATTTGGGTATGAAAATATTGATATTTCTTTTTAAACGGTGCCTAAAATACACCACGTAAAAATTATATTAATTAAATATATTATTTGGCGCAGAATTCTTTTATAAAATTGGTGTAGGTATTTTAAAAACATACAATAAAATACATCAGCACAACATTAAGACAAAAGTATGTAATATAATAAAAACATGTTTATGTTCAAAAACAGAATCAAGAAATATTGATATTAAAACTGAACTCTTATTTCAGTATACAAAGTTATTTTGGTGTTCTGTGTTTTTATGTATTATAATATTTTGCTTCTGTAAATAAAAAAATAATATTTTGCAGGTAAAGAATTTTAATAAATGCATATTTAATATTTAACACGTATTTATAGTACATATTTCTAAACAAGTAGCTTTAAAACCCTTAACATTTTATTGGTGTATTAAATACACCACACGACCAGTTATTGTGAAATTTCTGTCGCGCCTAACTAAGGGTTAAAAACCTGTTAAAATAGTATATTAGGACCCTCGTAATTAAATTGCATTCTTTTCTTCAAAAATTTGTATTTTCTTTTAGAATAGAGATATTATTGTAAACTAAAAACAGAAATGGTAAGAAAAAAGGGGGGACCTTAAAATCGAATACACTGGAAAAAACTTGTGACGTTAAATTATTCCAAAGTTCAAAGGCCCGACCTCAGTTCAGTAAAACTGAGTTTAAAACTGCTATGTAAAACTGGGCCTTACGGACTCGCGCAGTCAGCAAATCGCTGCGTTTACGAGCATGCGTATTTTATTCTTAATAAGTATACCAATCTTACAAAAACATCATTTATTTAAAAATCAATTTCTCCTACTACGAGTCCATGTATCTAAACAGAAAGATATTCTTGGTATGCTGTGACGGTCCTAATTTAAAATCATATTTGGTTATGAAAATATCGTTATTTTTTTTAAACGGTGCCTAAAATACACCACGCGAAAATTATTTTAATTAAATATAATAAGGCACAAAATTTTGTTTTTCTAAATTTTTTCATAAAATTGGTGAATGTATTTTAAAAATATACAATAAAATACATCAGCACAACATCAAAGACAAAAGTATGTAATATAATAAAAACATGTTGAGGTCCAAAAACAGAATCAAGAAATATTGTTTAATATCAACTGAACTCTTATTTCAGTATACAAAGTTATTGTGATGATCTGTGTTTTTATGTATTATAGTATTTTGCTTCTGTAAATAAAAAATTAATAATTTGCAGGTAAACAATTTTAATAAATACATCAATTTCGAGATGGCGCCGACGGTGAATCACGCCGATGATTTAGCTCCCGACAAAAAGTTTAAATGTTGTAAATCTAAAGCTGTCAGTCATATTGTGTGTAAAATGTCTACCTATTTACCATCCTAGCTGTATAGATCGCAAATCCGTAAAGTATATCTCGAAAAATAAAATTTTGTGTTGTGGGATTGATACCATAACCTCAAACGAACATTACGTACATGGTTTAGAAAAAGAAGTTGAATTGCTCAAACAGCTGAATGGAGCAAAAGAAGAAATTATCAACGATAAAAATGAGATTATACTTCAGTTGAACGACAAAATTAAATTTCTTCAAGAAAAAATTGATACCTTAGAAATTGGGCCATCAAGTCACAAGTCCAAAACAAGTCATGAAAAAAACCAAGAGAGATGCTATGCAACCGTATTAAGAAAGTCAAAGGAAGGTGTAATTATAGTAAAACCTAGTTCTAACCAGAGTAATGAGAATACAATAGAAGATATAGAAAAAAATACAATTCCTATTGACATCGGAGTAGGAATAACAAGTATGAAAAACCTAAAAGATGGATCAGTAATCATAAAGATAAGAAATGAAGATAAGGCCAAAAAATTTAAAGATAATATAGAAACAAACATGGGGGATAGTGTACCAACAAAAATACCATCACGAAAAAATCCATCGATAAAAATAGTGGGCATCGAACAACTATATGATAACGAACAACTGATAGAGGTATTTAAGAAGCAAAATTCGTCAATTTTAACACCCAATAGCGAGTTTAAGGTTAGAGTATTTAAAAAATGGTCAAAACCTATTTAACCATAATAGAATGTGATCCTGAAACATTCCAAAAAATAATGTTAAAATCAGAGGGAAGACTATATATTGGATATCGATCGTGTAGAGTATACGAATACATAAGTGTAATTCGTTGCTATAATTGTTGTCAGTACGGACATGCAGCCAAGGAGTGTGAAAATACAAAAGTTTGTGGTAAATGTGGCGTACTACATGAAGAGGAAAACTGTAAAGAGGCCAATAGTTGTATAAATTGCGTTACATCAAATAAAAATATAAAACCAAGTATGACACCACCCACACTGTGTTTAACATCAAGTGTCCTGTTTATCTACGTCTATTAAATAAAGAAAAACCAAAAATTTGTTATCAGCAATAGCAATTAGACAGTTTAAATAATGGTCCTTTAACGAAAATGAAATCAGAAAAGTTATACATTCTTCACCAAAATATCCAAAGCATTAGGAATAAAACATTAGAAATAGAAACATTTGTTGATGGCCTTGTAAATAAGCCTGATGAATCTAGTGTCTCATTACACGAGAACATCTTTAAAACATGGTGGCGTATCTATTTACAGTACAAATGATCTGGACTTTGTTGAGGAAAAGACTGTTATCAATAAAAGTAAGGAAGGTGTTATTGAGGTTGCCTGTGCAATCGAAAACAGCCCAAAAATTGTTATAATTTGTTTGTATAGACGTGTGCTAGGGCCTTATGAGATTTTTATGGAACAGTTAGAGGATATTTTAGATTATGTACAGGGTGGCTCGAATTCGACGCTCATCATTGAGATTTTGGAAACCGTAAGAGATACAGGATCGATTAAATGAAGGCAAAGTTGCGCAATTTGATGCTTAATAAAATGCCGTTTTGCGTTTTAAAAAATTCCGAGTACTTCCGAAGATATTCGAAAAAACAGAAATTTTCAATTTTGGTTTCTATTGTTTCCTGGCTATATTTGTTAAGATAACTCAAAATGAAAAACACGTTTTCAGGGCCACTTTTTCTGCTCTATAATTCAGTGTGATTAAATATTGAATCTGACGTTTCGGCTTCTGGCAACCATCATCAACTTAATTTGTTTAAATACGGACCTGATATTTTTTCAATTTAATTAAATTCTTTCATCACTATTAAAACACTATATATCGCCACTTTGATATTTGCCGACGTTTCGTACAGAAAATTCCATCACCAAAATATTGCATATTTATTTCACCATAATACGGCCCTAAACTACATTTTTAGGTAAGAAGGTAAAAAAAGAATAAACTCATTACATATTCGTAATCTTTTTATTGCAACTCATTGATATCTGACTGCGGAAATAACTTTATTAACCGAAAATTTCATGAATATTAGACATAAGATACAAAAAGGTAGACAACAAATCAGCTTACATAAACAATTTGTAATACTATCTTGATGCCCATATTAAAAATAAACATAATTTAATCACTATTATAAGTGTTCAAAGAGATAACCTTCCGCCTCAATGCATTTTCTTGCTTTGCTTGGTATTTTAAATACAGCTCGATTAATTGTTCTCGCAGGAATGGCAGCTACTTCCATTATCAAATTTTGTCGTAGTACTTAAAGGTCGTGAGGCGCATTTTTAAATAAACGGTTCTTAAGATATCCCCAAAGGAAATAATCTAGGGGACTAAGGTCTGGGCTCTTAGCGAGCCATCTTGCAAAACCATTTATTAGGAAATATATGGTAAAGGAATTGAGCTACCTTCCTTCCATTGTAGGCAGGAGCTCCGTCTTGCTGCCACCATATTTCTTGAAATACTGCCCAAGGTTGATTACCTAGGGCGTCTAAGACATCATTCCTAATCAAATTTAGATATCGTTCGGAAGTTAAGGTCCCTTCGTAAACGAAAGGTCCAATAATTTTGTTCCTCCACATACCAGTCCCTCCATTAAATGAAGTTCTCCCTTAAATTCGTACCTGCTGGTTAGTTTCTTTTATAACGTAATTTCCGATATTAGATATCAATGAGTTGCAATAAAACATTATGAATATGTAATAAGTTTATTCTTTTTTTTACCTTTTTACCTAAAAATGTAGTTTAAGGCCGTATTATGGTTAAATAAATATGCAATATTTTGATAATGGAATTGTCTGTACGAAACGTCGGCAAATATCAAAGTGGCGATATATAGTGTTTTAAGAGTGATGAAAGGATTTAATTAAATTGAAAAAATATCAGGTCCGTATATAAAAAATTAAGTTGATGATGGTCGCCAGAAGCCGAAACATCAGATTCAATATTTAATCACACTGAATTATAGAGCAGAAAAAGTGGCCATGAAAACGTGTTTTTCATTTTGAGTTATCTTAACAAATAAGCATAGAATTGTTATTGCTGGAGATTTTAACCTAAACATGTTAGAAGAAGATGAACAAACAAAACGTTTTTAGATTTAATGCGGTCTTTTAATCAGTCACAAAATATTTTTCAGGCAACTAGAGTAACTAGAGATACTTCCACACTGATTGACAATATTTTTGTAATGTACCAAATGAGTGTAACGGTTATGTTTTAAACTCTGCCCTTTCTGATCACCATGCCCAGGTTCTGAGTGCAGTTCGTATAAATGGTCAAATTAAAGAACAGAAAAATGTATGCAGAAGGGATTTTTCACGTAATAAGTTGGCTTTTTTAAGAGGGGTTGCTTTGAGTTTGTTAAAATCATACCTTAAAAATCGTTCTCAACAAGTGGTCGAAACTGATGAAAGAGGAAATTTACTGAAATCTAAAAAAATTATGTAACTAAAGGTGTCACAGGGTTCTATTCTGGGACCTCTTCTATATATATTATACACAAATGAACTTTTAGATGTTTCAAATGAGTATACTGTGCTGTATGCTGATGATACCACTCTTATATTTAGCGAGGAAAATCAGGAAGTGTTAGTTTTAAAAATAAATGCTGCATTGCACACTCTTGATGAATATTTTTCTTTTAATGATCTTCTTCTTAATGTATCTAAAACACAACTTCTTTTATTTGCCAATCGAGGTAACAATTATTTAACAATTACACATAACAATAAAGAGTTAAAATCTGTAGAGTGTTTTGTTTTTGGGTGTTCATATTGATGCAAGGTTAGACTGGAGGGAGCATGTAGAGAGTGTTGCGGTGGGTATTTCTAGATACTGTTATGCTCTAAGAGTAATAGTGGAGCATGTAGGTATGGATGCAGCATTGATTGCTTATCATGCTTATGTGCAGTCAAGGTTAAGGTATGGTCTGATTTTTGGGGAAATTCCACCGATGTATCTAGAGTTATGGTGTTACAGAAAAGGTGCATTAGGAGTATTTTTAAAATGAAACAGCAAGAAAGTTGTAGAAGTGTCTTTATTGAAAGAAAAATTTTAACACTGGTTAGTATGTATATACTTGATTCTGTGATATTTGTACGTGAAAACTGTGATATGTTTACCAACTGTGATATAAAACACCAATATAATACTAGGAATAAGAATGATCTTCTCTCAGAAAGGTGTAATTTCCCATATATACAAAAAAATGTGCAATATACCATAATAAATTTTTTTAACAACTTTCCTGAAAGTATACGTAACTTGCCAATCCATAGGTTAAAATTAATTCTTAAAAATTATTTGTATAATAGGGCATTTTATACTCTGGAAGAGTTTTACAATGATAAAGATAAAGACAATTTAGTGAAATAGCTGTTTTAAATTTGTTTTAAATTTTAAATTTGTTTTAAATTTGTATACTTAGGTTGATATTTTAAATTTAAATTTGTATTCTTAAATTGGTTTTAAAATGTTAAATGTTTAGCTTTAATTAAGATAGAGTTTAATTAATTACTGTTTTATGACATTGTTCCACACCCTTAGGGGTTTTTTTATGTAACCTTTGTTTTATGGAATAAATAAACAACTAACTAACTAAATTATTGTAAAATTCCATTCGCGACTAATTGAGGGTAAAACACCCTGTATTTTCAGCTATATATTTTTATATATTTTTTTTTACACTTTTTAAAAATAAATTTATTTTACTTTAATGAACCAACAAAACTCACAAATATATCCAAGAAAATGCTAATAAGAGTTTCCACAGTTTTACTGGATTTAAATAAAAAAGAAAGCAGTTTGCCAACTAGAAAAGAATTTTCTCATACACAAAATACTTGAAACTTATGAAATTCAGATGACTGCTTTTGTTTTAAAGCAACATATTTGTAGGTTTGTTTTTATTTGAACTGCTTACATATTTTTTCGATTTATATTTTTTTAAGACTTTACATAAATATTCTATTTTAACTGGTAAATGTAAAAAAATTAAAATGTGTATTAAAGATCCTGCACGTTAAATAACAAATGTCATTTTATTTTTGGTACTACTAGGTTAAATACAAAGTTGTTTAAATTGGCAAATTAGTAGAATTTTGACCGCTATTTAAATTAAGAAATAAAACAAAAATTAACAATTGTGTTTTAAAATAACAAAGAAAAATTGATTAATTTTTAAAACACCCTGTTAATTTTATTACCATTTGAAAAATCTATCAGCTTTAAAATATACCATACGTAAAATATTTAATTTTAAATAGTTTTGGAAATATGGTCATTTCGGGCAATTTATTAGTAAACTAGCAATTTTAAAATTAAACACCCCATACAGGGTGTTTGCTAATTAAAGGTACACAGTAAAACACTAGATTACCTATGCCAACCAAAAATAGTTATACAAGATGTTACAGAATGTTGTTGTACAAATTTAAGTGAAGAGTCTACATAAGAAATATAAAAAAGTCTATATAATCATGGATCTAATTTTTTTGAGATACAGGGTGTTAAAGTTTTCAAAAAACTGAAAAATTTTTAAAACATGTGTTTTAGTAAAAATTGTAAGACTATAAGTATTTGTGGTTGTTGTTACATAACCGCTTATAAAAAATTATAATTTTTTATGTTTAAAACAAAAATTACTGCAATGCTTTTTAAATAGTCTAAAAATATAAAGTTGGTGAATTAAACTTTTTCTTTAAATAACTATGCAACCTAGACTAAACAAGATACTAAAAAACAATAAAAAACATACAAGATGTATTTTTATTTGCTTAATCTAAAAAAGCACAACAATTTACAAGTCGGTGGCGTACCGTTTTATTTTGTTAGAAATATTCCGTCAGTTGCCGCTTTAAATCCCACTGGACTTATAAAATGTTTTATTTAGTAATAAATTACTACTTTATTGCCATAAATAATACTAATAAACAAAATCATTATTGGTTAAAGAATATTTAAGATATAAAAAAAAGTTTTTTTATTAAACTCCCTGTATTTTACGAACGAGGAATTTGCAGACCCATGAATATATATTTTTTTAATATTTACTGAATCTTAAAGCAAGCAACTTCAAATATATGATTTTTTAACAACCTTAGTTGGAAAAACACCCTCTATTTAAGCCAATAAATGTAGAAGAGCAATAAATAATGTTTTCACTAATAAAAACAAATGTTTAGCTAGCAAGGTAATGAAATTGTTTTTTATATATTTATTTTTTGATTTTTCTTTTCTATTTTTTTACGGCAGTGCCCCAACTAGTCAAAAAATGGAATAAATACAAGTGTCAATTACTAGTATTGTGGAATTCTAACCACAGATACAGTAATCCGTCTGGTTAATCCACATTGACCACGGCTCGCGCTTAACCCTTGAGCCATAAGCTCTTGTGTTCCGATCCAGCCTTTGAATTTCAATTACCGATTATCTAGGATAGATTTACTTGAATATCATTTATCCGTATTATTTGATATATGTTTAACTGGTTCTGTTAGAAACAATTAACCTATAATTAATATAGAGGGTAATTCTTAACCTATACAGGGTGTAATTTTATTGATGCCTTAAAATACACGGTATGATTCCTTAGCTTATTTTAAGAAGAAAAGTTCATTAAAACTTATGTCCTAACCGTCTTACCTTTTGAGATACAGGGTGTTTAAATTTTCAAAAAACAAATTAATTTCAAAAACACACATTTTAGTCAAAAATTTTATACTGAATAATAACCTTATTTAAACAGGTATTTATACTTTTGTTACATAATTTCTACTAAAAAGTTAAAAACCAAAATAAAAAAATAGATGTCGCAATGCTTCTTTTATGGTCTAAAAATATGTAATTATGGATTGAACATTATGAACAAGATAAAAATAAAAGACCTAAGAGCAGTATTTTAATTTGGTAAATCTAATGAAAGCATATAAATTTTACACACATTTACACAGTCTGTGGCGTACCGTTTTTTGTTGAAAATATTTCTTTAGTCGCCTCTTGAGACACCACTGGACTTATTAGTAATGGGTAACCACCTTTATGTCATTAATAATATTACCAAATTAAAACAAAATGAAGTAAAGAATAGGTAGGATATTTAAAAAAAAAAAATTATTTTTAAATTTTAACACCCTGTATCTCCAAAGGTGAAGGTTTGGGACATATGTTTAAAAAAACTTTTTTTTCCTAAAATAAGCTAAGAAATTAAACTCTATACTTTAAGCCATCAATTAAATTACACCCGGTACAAATAAATATGGAAAACCATTGCCATAGACAGATGAATATTACTGAAAATAATAAAAATGTACCTATAATTATACATATATTTTTTAATACAATAACCAAATTTTTATACAGCTTTGTAAAATTATTTGGCATTTTTTTTTAATATAAAAAGCAATTTATAAGTAAAGATAATATTATTTAATATATCTAATAGTACACTCTATTACTAGTTGTGACTTTTGGTCTTCTTAAATGATATGCCTCATTCATTTTTAAGACAATGGCCAAATATACTAACTCAACAATTTTTTTTTTTAATTTTATTTTAAGTAGTTGCCAACTTATGACAACACTACATTCTACGTAGAAGGTGCACATACGATTAAATATCTTTAAAACCGCTTAAGCTGCATTTTCAAATTTCGGTATTTAAACGTTTCTGGGCATGTAGAATGCCAACTGAAGTAAAATTCAATTTTTTAAAGTTGAATGCCTCCCAGTTATCGAGATGTGGCAATACCACATTTTAATTAAAAATTTGGCATCAATGCTAATATCACTGGTCAATTAGGCATGCCTAAAAATTGTTATTAAAAGCGGGCTTTCCACTTATGCAACTACGCATGTAATACAGACGCATGCGTCGGTTGAACGACAGTGGCCCGTCGACGCAAAGGGAGAGGCATGCCAAAAATAGTTGCATACGACGTAGTTGCAACATTTTAATATCACATGTCCGCAGAAAACTAATTGATATATCGAACTAAAAATGAAAAATAAATAATAGTTTAAAAAACACGCTTTTATATGCAACCGAACTAAAAATTAGAAAATAATTTTTCATTACAAAGAGTTTGTATTACAGTTATAAAAGGTCAAACAATGAATCATAATTATATACCTCAAAATAGAATTATAATAAAATTTAAGAAAATAACAGAATAATTCACTTCAGAGTAAAAAGCGTGGGGTGCATTTTACTATTTTTTCATAACTTTTCCCTCGTAGATATTTACAAATGAAATAATTATAACATTTAATATATTAAGCACTCCACGCTTTTATTCTAAAGTAAATTATTCTGTTATTATCTTAAATTTTATTATAATTCTTTTTTGAGGTATATAATTATGATTCATTGCTTGACCTTTTATGACTGTAATACAAACTCTTCCTGAAAAATTATTTTCTAATTTTTAGTTCGGTTGCATATAAAAGCGTGTTTTTTAGTTTTTTTAAACTATTATTTATTTTTCATTTTTAGTTCGATATATCAATTAGTTTTCTGCGGACATGTGATATTGAAATGTTTCACGAACTATTCGCAATCTAATCATTTCATTTAGAGCTTCACTGTTGCATGGGGTTTCAGAACGCAACTACTCCGAACAAGTTTCTGTCAGTCTTATGCTAAGAGTACGTTCAAAACTGCACGCATGCGCAGATCTCGCACTAGCTCTTTCTCTGTTACTCTCCTACAGAAAATCTATAAATTAATTTATTTATCCTGGCGATCCTAATCAGGATAACGGGATACTGTTTGCAGATTATTGCATTCTCATGGGTTCTTAATACGTGTAAAAAGTTTCAAAGAAATCGAATCGCTGGAAGTTGGTGAAAATTAAGCTTAAAGATTCCGATACATACATACATACATACATACAACCCAAGCTAATAAAAAAGCGTGTTAATTAAGCTTAAAGATTCTCTTACATACATACATACAACCCAAGCTAATAAAAAGCGTGTTAAAAACAATTTTAAAGAGCATTTCGCTTACAATGAGCCATCGCGTATTTTCTACATTGATCAAATAATTTTAAAATACGTCAATTTTTATTTTTATGGGGACATATTTATTTCTGTGTCAAAATTTACTTGTTCGAGAATATCTTATTTCTTTCTCAACAATAAAAACGTCAAAAAAAAATAAATTGGAGAGGAATGAAATGATATTTGATCTTAAAGGGTTTCAAATGTTCTCTTTAACGATCTTTAGATTTTAAAAATCTGTTAAAAGTATTATAAATATTGGTTTATCCGAAAGCAATTCTTACTTTCTTATTTTAGATCAAATACTAGGTATATTTTTCTCCATTTAAATAGAACACGACATTCCGTGTACAATGACACTTAATTTGATACTTTTGACATCTAACCTTTAAATTGTTTAAAACTTTTTTTAAAGAGTGCTAGAAATGTAAATGTAAATCATAGTATTCAAAATGTTATTGTCCATTTAAACTAGTAAAGATATACCTGGTGTCACATTAAAAATATGGAAGTTATTTCGTTTCCGGCTAAAGCAAAAGTAATAGGAAACAGCTGAATTGCATACTTATTGTGATGTAGCTACAAAGCAAATTTTATTTTGATATTCTTAAAAAATAAAAAAGTACTCAGGCGAAGCAAGCTGCTACAGATCCCGATATTAAGGGTATTTTTTTTGGAAACCACTGAACCGATCTTAAAAACTAAGGACTATTAAAAAGATTATTTAAAATCATTTAATATCAGATGTCATGTAAACCCCTTTTTATTTAATCCTTTTGACCTTTGTGATGGTGAGGGGAGGTAATAATCCTGAACAAGTAAATTTTACACAAAAATATGTCCCCCTAAAAATAAAAATAAACTTACTTCAGGATTTTTTTTGTATGCAAATAACGGAATTTTAGGAAATTGTTCTGAACCTGGTCAAGATAAGAAGAAGATAGGCCATTCAAAATCTTACAAAATTAACGGAAAGTTTAAAACTTAGTTGAAGCAGAATGGACAGCTGCAAATTTTACATATTTATGAAAAACAAATTAAATGGGTTTATTTTAAAATTATTTTGTAAAAAATGTTTACATAAACATAGGTCCATAAAATTGATTATTTTTAGGTACAGGGTGTTAAACAAAAAACAAACTGTTATTTACTATTACCTTAAAAATTCTTTTACTGACTATTAAAAATTGGCAGCAAAATACCTTAAGATGGTATTGTTCTAACCTTATTTATTGTTGGTTTATTAAGTTCAATAGCGCCTCCAGCAACAAGTAAACGATTTTTTCTGACAAAAAGTGTTCGCCACTGACTTTTATATTTGTTTGTATTTTGTTTAAACTGCAACAACAAAAATGCACTTTTGGGTTTTTTATGTCTTACTTAGTTTTTGAGAAACAAATATAAATCCACC